>SDVV010010129.1:0-16388 GCA_016164225.1 Gammarus roeselii
ACACAGTTTTGGCACTGCCACTACTGGGGGAATCCCGCCATCAGAGGGAATACTGCATCTGTGGCACATTTCAGTGGAGGTTAATACAATGACTTAAATATGTATGATACCTTAATGTTACATTGTACAGTTTATAATTTAATACTAAAGGCTGTATATCTATACATACATAATTTAACGTGGGGGAGAGCAATGCAGGACTTGGCTTGCAAACCCTTACAGTACGACAGCCCACTTCAGGCGAGACCAAAACAGAATTCCCGACCTGAATTACAAATTCCAAAAAGCAGTGAAGATTACCCGCTGTGAAGCAGCGGCGCCCGGAATTTTCTTGCCGGCTTTCCTATATCCCTTCTATATTACCTTGGATGTCTTCATTCAGTTATGTTGGGATTACACCAATACCAAAGATTTCACCTGGCTTTTTCAGTCATTGTCCTTGTGTCTGTTTTTTGGTGCTTGCCCATAATACTCAACCTCATTTCGTCATTTAATAAATTGGAGTCAGATTGTGCCATGAAAGCACCGAGTTCACTTGAATTATCATCGCTCACAGAAGCTCATGTTATTAACGTTTTGGTTTGCCAACTGGTAACTCTTTACCCATAGTCAATATTACCAACATCACCAAAAAACACTTGGTCTCCCCTATTAGAAAACCTGGCGTCCCACTCTCCCACGGATGGTTTACCTGCAAACTTTTTAGTCCATTCTGTTGCCAAGAGTCGTTCTATCGTGATATTATACCTGAGTTGATGACTGGGAACCAGTCTCGGTAATGTATGGAGATAAATGGTTCTTGCTGGGTAAACACCCGAGTGCGAGGGAATCTGCGAGCTAGTTTCCTATTATTCCCACGTAACAAGGGATTCAGCAGAACTCGACCGCTTGGCCCATCTCGGACATCGTGAATAGGTCGAGTTGCATTTTTCTATGGGCATGGTGATCAAAGTGCAAAGTTTTCAGCTGGGTGAGAACACTCAGACTGTCAGAAAATATAACGTAGCTACTTGGGGAGGCGGTCACTTTTGGTGATGGAGATGGCCAATTCAAGTGCGTGCAGCTCTGCAGAGAATACAGAGGCCTCATGGGGTAGGGTGGCCGAACGCGAGGTCCCTTCGCCTACGGCGGCAGCTCCCACTCCGTCCGATATTTTGGAGCCTTCAGTGTATACATGGCGGTGCTCAGAGTACTGTTCTTCAAGTAGTCGTGAGAATTCTCGGCGGTACGTTTTGGTTGGGGTTGTTGCATTGTGGTACGTTTGCAAATCTAGGTTGACCAATGGTGGGCTGATCATCCACGTTGCTGTGTTGATTTGAAGAATTCGATAGCAGAATGAAGGCTTGATTGCTTTGCGACTGATGTTCAGCGAGGTCAGTAAGTTGTCCACACGTAGAAAAAGGGTGGGCATATGTTCTACTTAGCCGCAAAGAGGCGTTTATCGAGAATGTTGGTGACGTCACTGAGTGCTGGGCTATTGATGTAGTTCCTTGTCTTGAAGTAGTACTGTAGTGAGAGTTTTTTTCTCCGGAACGGAAGAGGAAGCTCGTTAGCAAGCACGTTCAGGGATTCGATGGGTGTGGAATGGAACGCACCTGTTGTGATACGCAGGGCGTTATTTACGATGATGGAGAGGTTCAAGGGTGTTTTTGGCTGCTGAACAGTAAACAATTGCTTCATAGTCAATGCGCGAGCGTATTATTGTTCTGAATAACGTCATGCCGGTGTCAATCTCGGCTCCGAATTTCAAGGATGTTACAGAGAGGATAAGTCCAGTTGCCTTTTTGCAGCGATTCTCCAGGTCTGTAACATTAGGTCACCATGTGAGTTTAGGGTCCCACACAAGACCAAGGAATTTGATCGATTCCTCGTATACTAGCGGAGTGTTGTTCAGCGTTAGAGCTGGTTTTAGGTGTAAGCCGGGCACAAGAGTGAAATGCATGCTTTTCGTTGTGGAAGGCGAGAATCGGAATCAGTTTAAGGAGGCCCCGTTCCCGACTAGGTTAAGTGAATTGTTAAGAGGCTAGGGTGCCTGTAGCTTATTTGTATGTCGTCCACGTATAGTGATGAAAGCAATCGTCCGTCGCGAGGGAGAATGTCTGCTATCTGGTCGATTTTGAGTATAAAAAGAGTGACACTGAGGACGCCCATTTCTTGCGGATAGGATGGTGACAGGGTGTCGCCGGCCTTAACCCTGAAGGTGCGGTTTCGCAAGAATTGGAGGATGTAACGTGGTAAGTGGCCTCTCAGCCCTTAGCGGTGGAAATCCTTCATGATGCCATATTTCCAGGTAGTATCGTATGCTTTTTCCACATCGAAAAATATGGAAGCCACGTGTTCCCCTCCGACAAATTCCTGTCTTATGTCAGATACCAGTCTTACAAGGTGGTCCGTCGTAAAGTGGCGCTTGCGGCCGCCCCATTGGATAATGTTAAGGCCTGTATGCATATCAAGGTAGTCAACAAGGCGCGTCTTTATTATTATTTCCATGGTCTTGCAGAGGACGCTGGTAAGAGCCATGGGGCGATAGTTATGTGTGTCACCGCGGGATTTTCCGGGTTTGGGTATTGAAATAATTACAGATTCCAGCCATTGATCGGAATTTTTTTTGTTTCAATACAGTGTTGAAGACTTTTAATAAGTGCTCACGGGCGCCATCTGGGAGATATTTGATCATGTTGATGTGTACCCGGTCTGGCCCAGGTGAAGTTTCCCGTGTATGGTCTATGGCGCACTGTAGTTCGTAGAGGGAGAAAGGTTTGCTGTAGGCCTCTCCGCTTCTAGAAGTAGAGTCAAGATGTTCACTTTCTCGCAAGTCCTTTTTCCGTTGGAAAGCAGCCGTGTAGTTTGTTGATTGCGAAATCTGGCTACAAGTCCGGGCTAGTTTATTTGCGATTTCCGCGTGGGAAGAATAAGTTCTGTCTCTGTCTGAAAGGATGTTAATAGGTTGTTCGGGTTTTCCCTGGATACGTCAGATTTTTTTCCACACCTGGGAGGAGGGGGGGGGGTCGATTAATAGTGTTGACTAACTGAGCCCAGCTTTCACGTTTCTTCTCCACTCGAAGTTTTCGGTATACAGCAGATGCCATTTTCCACGCTACTCGGTTTCCGAGGGCCATGCGCGTCGGTATGCAGGGTATAGCCGTTCACGCTTATCTCTTGCTTCTTGCACCTCTCGGCACCACCATGGTTTTGGAAAGAAGGTTGAAGGGGCATTTGAGGAATGCTTGCCTCGGCTGCAGCTTGAAATTTTTCGTATAGTTGGGAGACGAGGTCGTGTTCCGAAATGTGTTCGGGGATGCCATCCATATTTCTCCACGCGATGTGTGCCGAGTATCCCACCCCGCTGGCTTTCTGGTAGTTGAGTCGAAGTTCTTGTGGGGCAGGGTCTGTCGTGTGTTGAAAGCAAAACTCCCCAAACGAGTTGGGCTGCCAGAGTGGGGAAGCATATTGATAAATCGATAGCAGTTTCACTTTCAGGGGTGATTCGGGTGGGTTGTTCGTCGTTGAGAAGGACCAGGTTGTGAGTGTTTATGGTGTTAGCCATTATCATTTCCAAGGGATCTGTTTTCACGCATCCCCATGTTTCATGGTAGCTGTTGAAGTCTTCAAGGAGGAGTATTGGCGAGGGCAGTTGGTTTAGCAATTCGGTCATTAGTGCTTCCGAGAGGTCGTGGCTTCGTGGCGAGTTGATGGATATCCCTGTTATTGGCCTTGAGACGAATATCTTTACAGCGATAGCTTGGAATTCTGTCCTCAGGGGAAGGCGGAGTTGAGGTACGTTTTGGTGGATCATAAATGCCACTCCGCCGTGAGGTGTCAAGTTGGTGTGGCCTTCGCGGCGGTGAATGATATATTGGGGGATTCTGAAGGTGGCAGTCCTTCGGAGTTTGATCTCTTGGAGCCCTATCACCAAAGGTTTATAAGGGGCGATTGAGGATAGTAATTCGCCTTGTTTCCGAATCCCTGGCAGTTCCACTGAAGTATTTTGGTGTGTTTATTTTTAAGGCTATTTACACTCAGGCTTTGATGATCTAGAGTGGTCGCGTGATTTGCTGGAGCTTTTGTGGTGTTCGCGTTTTTGAGTTTGCTCGGGGGTTCCGGGTCAGGAGTGTTCACGGGAGTGTCCGCCATCGGTGGAAGGTGATCTGCTGTGATTGCTGCAGCCGCAGCAATCCAGCAAACTCTTTGTCTTTGCTTCGTGAGCGAGTGTGCTCTTCTTTAGCGTTAGCCTTTTAGATCTGCGTGGGTGGTTGTGTGGAGTGCGAGCTATTCGGGCCAGGTAAGATGACTGGTTGTTCAGAGGTCATGCGTATGAATTTTTCGAGATAAGCGCCGTCGTCGAGGCCGTGATCGTTCTTGCTGGTGGCGTGTTCGTGAGACGGGTTTGTTAACGGGGGTTGTGTCCCTCGCAGTGGTTTTCCACGAATGAAGCCGTCTTTGAGACAGGTGGAGGTAGTTCTGAATTCTTGTCCTGGCGGGCCGTTATTTGGGAGTTGTTACTGATCTTTTTGCTCAGTGGCGCCTATGCATCGGAGGCTTCTTCATCTCTTTGTCTTTTCGTTTTTATAGTAGTGAGCCTTGCTGCGTGGTCAAATGCAGGGGATGTATTCATCTCGGCGTCCTTTTGGGCACCGCAGAAATTATTTCTAGGACTGTACATCTTTGGTGCAGGAGCGGTTGCTGGGCCGAGTGAGGAAACACTGCAGCCAGGTAGGAGTGTTGGAGTCTTGTGACGATGTTGTCCTGACGATGTGTGGATGTCGTCGGGAGAGTTTGGTTGAATTGAAGATTTGACTGCTTTGGCATAATTGAGGCGGTTTGGGTTTATGTCTTCCCTGATTTGGATGACTTGTTTCCGTGTAACTCTGCGTTTGTCTTTTGTGGTTATTTCTTTTTGGTCCATGTGTACTGGGCAGTCGCGGTCGTCTGCCTCATGGTAGCATGAGTAGTGGTAGCAATTAGAGTGGCTGGCTGTGCAGTCTTTTCTGTCGTGCTCGCCGGCGCACTTCCTACAACGTTGGGGTGTATGCGGCTGGCAGTATGCAATGACGTGGCCGCATGCATGGCAATTTTTGGACATTGGGGGCCATGTTGCAATTGGGTGAGTTTTAGTTTTTTTTGTTCACATGGGATTACTATGAATTCCGGTGCGTCGTATCCTGGGAAGGTAATTTGGTATGCAGTAGAACTTGCGTTACGTGATTTCATCCATGTTGCTTGACGGACTTTGGTAACTCCAAAATCCTCAGCCAGACCTTCAGTGAAATCACTGAGGTCGGTTGTAGGTGTGTAACGGGAGGTGTATATAATTCGTTTGGCATAGTTGAAGAACAGATGTGTTTCAACTGTAACTTTGAGTTTGTTTATGTGGGTAATCTTTTGTATAGCGTTACTCTGTTCAAGCTCTGCGACGTAGGCCAGATATTTCTCTCCCTGTCGTTGGATTTCTTTCGGTTTCCCTCCAAGTTGTTCGGTGAGTGACTTCATCATTATAAATGGATTAGTTGAAAAGGAATTTTGCTTGCACCACTTTCTTTGAACGTTATGAGAAAGTGGGTGGGGAATGGTGCCGGTCTTTTCTCCTGGGTAGAAGGGTCATTCTGGGAAGAGCGCAAGAGACTACAGCCTCTCGTCACCCGACCCCGTGATCTATCTGGTATTGGAGGATCGCTCTCTTCGTCTCTTCTTCTTGGCAATCTCTATGTCCGGTAGGATGTCCGTTTACTTTGCAGTAAAAAACAGTGCGGTTCTTTGGACTGGCACGACTGGGGATCTTCCGCTTGTCATGGTCGTCTTGGGAGCAGTATGAGCATCTTTGCTTACCATTATAGTTTCCTCTCGTGTGTCCGTATTTCTGGCATTAATAACATCGCATCGGACGTCTCTAAAATGGTGCAACCTCGGTTGCGGTGACGCAGAAGGGAATGTCTAGATGGAGTAGGGCAGTTGAATTTTAGTATTAGGGCTGTGATAGTCTCTCTCCTTGGTGTGATCTTTGGTGCGGTTTTGCTTCGACAACGCAGTCTTTGTATTGAACAAGTTCTGTGATGTGCTCCTCGATTTCCTCCTTCGGGATATCTTGAACGTAGATCAATCCTGAACTTGTAGAGAAAGGTCGAGTGTAGCACTATTTTGCATGGCTTTTCACAGAGTCTAGTTTTGGAGAGAATCGTGTCACTTTGAAGTTTTAGTGTCTATTCTGATGACGTAGCCTTCGTCGCAGCTGGTGGCGACGCTCAGGACTGGGCGGACAGTGAAAGAGCCCAGCTCTTTTCGTAGAGTGTGTGGACAAAAATCCGGTCAGTCGTGGGCGTCGTACGTGATCTTCAGGTGTTCGGGAAAGGTACGAGTATTTGTTGAACAAGTTGTGTTCATTGAATGGCGTGTATTGCTTCCTCCTTGCAGCCATCTTAGCTCGTTTTTTTTTGTGGGGTTAAGAGTTGTCAAAGTTTTCGTCGAACATAGAGGTAGAGGGACTTGCGTAATTTGAGTGTTCTTCAGTGAGTTGTTTATTAACTAGTTCGTGGATATGGAGAAAAATGGCCTTGACGTGACCCTCGAGCCTTGTCAGACGGTCGTCAATTGTGCTAGGTTCTGTGGCGAAAACTTCTGCTTCCTGCTCAGAGAGGCCGGTCGCTTGGCTTAGTAGATTCGTGATTTCCTGGACGTTCCTGGTTAACTCGTCGATGCGGTTGTCTCTCCGGTCGTCTTCAGCTGAGGTGGCGCTGGTCATCTTGGAGAGGCTGACGTTCGTGGACGTTGGAATCTTGGTCTTCGTCACTCTGGAGGGGGTGCTGGTCCTTCCACCCATTGGACCCCTGGTCTTCGTCACTCCGGGTGGGGCTTCCTCATTCCATCCATTGGACCCCTGGTTCACGCCAAGGGCTAGAGGGCTCACTCTTAAAGACCTATTGACCGGCTTTACCGCTTCTAACGTTAACGTTAATTGAACACTTTTCAAGCAAAACAAGCGTGCAGTTTAAGGTTACAGCAGTATCTAGGGACCAGCCTGTACTATGAAGGGGGTTCTCAGTTAGTAATCGGCACGGGAACAAATTCGATTTCCCCCTGCACCGAGATTGTATGTTTTATTGAATGCATTTACACATTTGCATATCCTCCAGACGTTTGGCTGTAAACATACAACCATAAAAATTTACCTAACTACATACAATTTGATTTAAATTAAGTTTAAATAAAAACGCAAATCAAAAATAAGGTCTTTATCTTTGTAACTGATAGTACCATGGAAAAGCAAGCCCCATTCAAATAGTAAGTACCTATAAGCTGGTACGATATAGATTACTTGACGCCAATGTGAAGATTTGACCTTTAATCGATTTGTCCCTTCCAAGACTGTATAACTGAATGCAAAAAACAGTGGCCATCTATGAGGGTTTCTATTAAATGTAGCTTTAGATTACATAGGACCGTACTGATTTTTTCACAGTCGTGTTCTGGAGTATTTGTTTTGTCTACATGACGGTGTGGTAGTGAATGTTAATGCGCTGCCCCCAGATATGTCCAGTCACACCGGGAGTTTTGGAGGTGATGCTTTTGTGGAGCTCCCCCTTGTCACGTGTGGTTGGATGACGTTTAGAATTATCATACAAGGCTTCGAGTATTGCGGAAATGAGGGCAGTGATGCTAGAATTGGCCATACTTTGTGTAGGAGGTCTGGAAAGAAGCTGTCGGTCAGAGCTGATAGAAAGTAGTCTTTAAGAAAAGTTCAAGACCACCTCTGATATAATAGAAATTATAACTTTAGTTATTTCAATTCTCTCGATAAAAAGTGATTTTTCCAAATGTAGTTAGAGCCATAGGTGTAGCATCATTGCGCTTCTGCTTTTTATTCGAATGAATCTTGATGAGAAAACGTTAGAGACGTATTTACGAGAGAATCTTGATAACATTCATCAGAAGTTGTTTTCGACAGGTGCCGGTGTGTCATTATACCTTTGTGTCATTCCACCTTTTTCGGAAATTCTAAATTTTCCAAATTCTTCGACTTTCTCCGAGTTTTCCTGTTTGACCAAGAATGGCTACGTGACGCCGCTTGGTCACGTAGCCATTCTTGGTTGATCCCTCTCCCCAATTACCTATACAAGGGAGGCCAACCTAACCCCATCATTCGTGAGGGCTGGCAAAATCTGCATTCCTTTAGGGAAACGGTATTGCGTTCAAGCTAGCAGGGGGAGGAGCCAACCCCCCCCCCCTATGGCTCTTACTACATTACAGAGAAATAGCTTTTCATCAAGAGAATTGAGATAACAAAAATTATTTTCTCTTCCACTTCGTAAGAGCCATAGGTGTAGCATAGAAAATACCATCATGTAGCGCAAGCTGGCGGATGCCAGAAGAGCACAAAAAAAGGATGGATCGGCAGCATCTTAAACTGAGTGATCCCAAAGAAGCGCTTGCCGTGTAAGGAAATGATAACGCATTCGTATAATTGGTGGTAATGACTGTACTCATTGGCTAATCCAAAAATTTCCAACCAGAGCAAAAACGCCAGCTCCTAGCGGCAAACTAATACGCGGGCCATGAACATGAGGGCCCAAATAATATTTCAGTAAAGGCAAATACAAATATGGCTTTGTGTCAACGGCAGTAAACCTACTTGCTCAAAGCGGCAAAAATAATATACGGGCCGTGCGTATGAGCAACCAAAGAGTAGTTACGTAAACATAACATATTGCCTTCCATTATGAGAGTGGGTGAACAGTCAGGTAGTGGCAATATAATCCAAAATATCCTAGTAACAACAATGTGCATCATAGTTCCTATGGTAACATAGTAGTACTGTGAGTAGTATAAAATAAATGCATATTTGGTAATCCGTGACCTGAAATCTTCTCGTTGAAGGTCTCCGAATGACATGGTAAGATAATCATATACGTATCCTATGATATGTAGAGGAGTTTCTGGCATTTAGCTGATCGATGTCATAAGCCTAGGAAGCGAGAAGGACTATCTACCAGGTTCCTAAAGAGACGCAAGGTTAGTTGGGTTTCTCCACTGTAAAGAGGTACTGCTGTACGAACACGTGGAGCGACTTCCAAAACGTCTTGGATATAATGTCTTGAAGCGGGACTCCACGCGTCCATGTGAGAGACGAGGCATACTTTCAGACATCGTAAGCTTTAGTGAAGGCATGCGGTGTGGCCTCATTGATGAGCGAGCAGATGTAATGCCCCACCGATAACGCCTGGAGTGGCTTGCCTGAAGTAGGATGGATGACCAAAAAATCTTTGTTCGACGGACATCGTGCTACGTGGGCTTTGAGTGCGGTCATAGGGCACAGGCCGTGTGCCCGGCCATCCGGCAGCAGTGAGGTGATAGAGATGGGCGGTGGCGTTTGGGTGAGGGTCTGGTTTATCTACAGGAACTTGTCAGCGGTCAGTATGAGCGCGCATGAAGGGTTCATAAAGAAATATAGTCCCGTGCGTAACATGGCTGCAATCTCAGCGACAAACGGACGTCGTCTGGGTATTGAAGCGAGGAGAGGCGAGCATGTCGAGAACCGGCTCGAGCGTCCACTGCGGCACGAAACGTCGTTGTGATGTGTTCTCGTGAAACTGGGCTCTAGACAGTTCCTTAAAGATCGCCTCGCGGGCCGTCACGCCAAAGCCATGGAAGAGAGGCAAGAGGAGCGCATTTCTGTAAACCAAAACTGTTCGAGGATTAAGCCGCTTCTGCTTGCCGGCGAAGTGCAGGAACGTCAAGAGGGTGGACTGGTTGATGGACTGCGCCTTCGTGGCGCGTAGCCACGCTTGGAAACGAGTCCAGACGCTTTGGTATTGGCGTCGTGTGGACACCTTGTGCGTGTTAACCTGGGTGTCTGCCAGCGATCTATTGAATTTGATCATGATAACCATTTTCAAAAATTAAATGCGAGATACCGCGAGAAGGGTCGAGATGATAGAGGCACCTCCCTGTCTTCGATGCGCTTGGATTCGTCGAGGGGGAGCAAAATTTCGCTGAAGGATGCGACGACCGTGGGCCACCACAGTGCGTTAGGGTGGTCGGGGACCACGAGGATGCAGTTCGAGCGGTACTTCTTGAGCTAGAGATAATCCACTAAAGCCGCTCGCGGGTGAGGTAACGAAGCTGCAAATAGTGGGAGCTTGTGGTTCCCCGGATGCGCGAAGAGGTCGATTTGCATGGTCTCACGCAGGGTATAGAGGCGGGAGAAGCATTGAGGTGTCAGCGCCCACTCCGTTTCTACCGGTAGTAGATGTGAGAGCGGATTGGCTCAAACGTTTTGCGATCCGGGGAAGGTAGGTCGCGAGGAGAGGTGACGGTGCTAAAGGGTCTGCAGGAGCTGTGCTCCGAACTTCTGCAACGTCAGGGCCTTGCTGGAGCCCAAGTGGTTCATCATGGCTACCGCCGCCCTGTTGTCCGACAACACGCGGACTGTAGTGTGGTGCCAATGAGCTCGCGCACCCAGAGCATGTACGATGGCCAGCGATTCCTTCGACGTAATGTGGAGATTGCGTTCCAATTGAGACCAGCGGCCATATGACTGCTGGTCGCTGCAGCATACGGCTCCCGACGCTTCGTCCGATGGATCCGTCCACAGGAGGCGCTACGGTGGAAGCATTATGAACGTGACGGGGGAGTGAAGGAGGGTTTCGCTGTTCCAGTGCTGCGCTGCCCGGCGGTAGGGATTGTCGAGACGGTAGGGCTTGCGGGAAAAGTGCAGGGAGCGTGATGCGAGCACCACCTCGTTGAAGAAGTAGCGAGCATGGCGTAGGTAAGGTGTGAGGAAATTTATTATGCCGAGGAAACTCTGATGATGTTGGAGCGAGACGGTTCCGCGGGAAAGTATCTCCGTGGCCGTGCCCCTGCAGAGGTTGATTTGCCGTAAGGTTGGGGCGATGGACCTGGCCTCTCCGTTGAGTTTAACTCAAAAGAAGTCGATCTGCTGGGTGTGTTCCAGAATAGACTTCCCCAGGTGGACGTGGAATCCTAGCTTGAAGAGAAAGTCACAGGCCGTCTGGTTGTTGCGCCGGCAGTGATGTGCAGTCGGTGCCCAGAGTAGCCAGTCGTCGATGTCGAAAGCCGCATCTATCCCTTGCTGGTGGAGTAAACGAAGGGGTAGCTTCGCGATCGTTGAAAAGGTTTTTGGTCCCAGGTTGAGGCCGAATGGGAGGGCCACAAAAAAAAATAGTTGACCTTGTAGTTTGAAGACCAGGAATTTCTGGAACCTGGGATGAATTGTGACGTGCGGGAAGGCGTCCTTGATATCCAACTTGGCGAACCAGAGAGGGGGTTTCAGTATATACTGCCCGTATGCGCTGCGAGTTGGGCATGCGGAACAGTGGATACCGGGATGTATCTGTAACAGTGTTGAGTTTGGAGAGGTTGATCACCAGGCGATCTCCTCCCGAAGCCTTGGGGACCGCAAAGATGCTAGATACGAATCCCAGTTGTCTGGGCACCGCCTTGACTATTCCTTTGCGCAGGAAGACCGATACGAGGGGTTTTAGAACGTCCTCGTGTTGTCGGTGAGAGACAATGTAATCGAGCGGAGGGTGTCGTAGCGTCCATCTCCAGGAGAGCCTGTGGAAAGGATGCGTTTGACCAAAGGCGTGGCCTTGGTCCAGTGCGCGAGGCGGTTCCTGAGGGTCGCCAGTAGAGCGTCAAAACTTGCTGAAGAGAGGTCGGTCCCGCTGTCTGTAGTTACCTGTGGGCTGCGTTTGTTTGCCGAGGTTCCCCGACCTCCCCTTCTTTGAACATACTGGTTGCGTCCCCAGGCCCCCAGGGCAGGAGGGGAGTAGAACCCTGAGTTGTACGTGAGGCACCGAAGACCACCCGCCTCCCTTGAGGTTGCCTGATGCCGTGCTGGAACGTAGGGCGCACCCTGGATGGAGCGGGTCGGCCACGAAAGAAGTTTCTTGCGATCCCGCCACGGATCCTGGAGGGAATACTGTGCGATATCTTTCCGGCGTTGCGAGGGTCTCCGAGTTACCGGTGGTGCGGAGGCAACGAACCCTGAAGTGGAGGAGCCCATAAAGGAGAGGACCTCTGTTCTGCTAAGGAAAGTTTCCTGCGCCTGAAAAGGCTGTAAGATCGCCTCGTCGGTGAATAGTTGAGGTTGAAATAACGACCCTGCTAGGAGGACGGTCTGAATGGATTCCGGGGCCATCTTATCTAGCGTCAGAAGTCGAATCTGGTATCTCCACTCAGCTGCGTCGATCAAGGATCCCGATAATAGAACGGAACCTGTGGAGAGCTCCGACAGACAATGCAGTGACTGCGGGGTATCTCGCGTGTGATGTCAGGACGCGAGTCCGTATGCGCGCAAGAATCCCCGTCAGTGATGCGCTGAGGATGTTGTCGCGCAGGTTCTGAGCAGCCTGGGTGCGGAGTTGGAAATCCTTGGTTAGAGCTCCTGTAGAAATGCGATGGACCGGGAAAGCGATCTTACTCTCTGTGGCCTCTGAATGAGCTTTTGGGGAGAGGATGGGAGCATTCGCAAATTTCATCAGGGACCTGACTATGGGGCAGTGTGCTGTGATCGCAAAGTGCTCGTTCGACCAAGCGTCTAGGTCTTTTGGGGCCGACGGTGGGCAGGGTGGTATTGATTTGCGCGAGGAGTTTGGGTAGTGAATTTAGAATATGTTCAAGAACAAACAAACCGTCCTCTCTGATGGTCACCCTCCGATGGGTGGGTTGCTCGACTGCAAAGACACTCTCGAGAAGCTGGAGAGGGAGTTTCTTTGAACGCACTGGCGGCAGAAAAGGAGTGGACCTCAGGACGAGTAGCTGAACCGCGGTGCCGGTTAAGTCAACCGGGTAGAAAATTGTTAGGCGGCTCTGTGGTCTAGACCTCATAGTCGCAGCTCACTAATCCCTCTGTGTACGTCGCGCTGAGGGGGGTACATACCACCTCTACTCCGGGGAAGGGGGAGGGGCGGGGTTTCATCATTGGGGAACTCTCCCGAAGCACCCATGGGCATCGTCCGGAAGCGAGGGGGTTGTGAGGGTACTGGTACGGTCTGGTGCCATGAACGCGGTCTGCCAGCCTCCTGTAAGGGTGTGCGCGGTGAATCGGGGCGAGGCGAGCGAAGTGCCCTCTCCTCTCCCCATGTTGGTCAAAGTCCGCCCCTCCGTCCTCCTCTTCATCGCCCTGATTATGGAAGGGTTGCTCCTCGTACGCATCTGTGCCTTCCCATCCGTGATCCCGTCCTTCTAGATCTTGGAACCTGGTCTTCATGTTGCTGGCAAGGGACTGGAGACAGGCCTCGAATCGGTCTTAGAGTGAGCCGAGCGCCAAAAGCACCTTGCCGAGCTTCGTGGCCATGACCGAGCTAAGGGGGCGGGCGCCGGGGCGTCTTCGGTAGAGGGCGGGGCTGGATGGGTGGCGAGTGGTCCATATCGGGGGCTGAGCGGGTCCGCGGGCGACATTCCAGTGTGTACCCGTGTTGCCGCCTGAGCGGATGGATGCCTGAGCCGACTCAGTTAGGTTTGCCCCGGTGATAGATGACTCCGAAATGTGGGGGATGAAGAGATTAAGAGGAGCAATGTCGTGAGTGATGTTACGGCTCCTCCGTCCGCATGGACACGAAGAGCAGGCCCGGATCCCTATGGGTGTACTCCCGCTACGAGTGAAACCCCTCCTGGTTGGGTGGTAGTATATCCAGTGTACCGTCCTCTTGTACGAGGAAGTGCGTCCCGAGATCGCCGAGGTTGACGCGCCCTCTGTCGAGCATCTGCAAACAGAAAACCGAGGGTGAGGCCGGCACGTCGAGGCTAGGGGACCGTGAGGGGAAGCGGTTCGTGTGAGTAGGGCTATTCCTGCTAGAGCCTCTGGACGTTTGGGAGGAAAGACGATCTGTGCCGTCTTCTGCCTTAATGTCCTCTTTTTCCTTATTTTTATTCTCCAGGAAGCGAGGTCTTTTGCGTTGCGTGCCCGGAATTGTAAGGGTGCGGGAGTCATGGTGCAAAAATGACATCGTGTCCGACGTGACGTTACCTGTGTATCTCCGCCTCAGTGCCCGATATCTGTTCCGGAAAACCTCGAAGGGCGCACTGCCTGGGGTCGTTTTCATTGCCGATAAGCAAATGTCGCACCCGCTGTCCTATACACGTGTCCCGCAAAGCAGCTGGAATGTTTTAGGCAAGTAGTATGTAGGTCAACTTTTGGTAGGGGATAGGCACATCGGGAGCAGAACGACCGGGAATCCAATGGGTCTTTGGGTTGCAGGAGCCGTCCTGTGGCTCGTGAACGCTCGCCCGACGCGGAGAGCATTTTCGGCATCTTTCCTGAAACCAGAGAGAGAAATATAAGTCGGATGTAATGATCATATTTCAACCTCGAATGCCTTCTGTGTTCAAATCATGTCTGTCGACAAATTTGTGTCAACAAATGTATGTCTGTTGACCCATTTATGTCTGTCTACAAATTTTATGTCTGTCAACAAATTCATGTCAGTCAACAATTTTTTTGTCCATCAACAAATTTTTCATCCGTCAAAATTTTTTGTCCGTCAAATTGTTTTTTGTCTGGCGACATATTTGTGTCTCAACAAATTTGTGTCTGTCAACAAATGTATGCCTGTCGACAAATTGTATGTCGACCAGTCTATGTCTGTCGACAAATTTATGTCTGTCGACAAATTTATGTCTGTTGACAAATTTGTGTCTGTTGACAAATTTATGTGTTGACAAATTTCTGTCTGTTGGCAAATTTATGTCTGTCCACCAATTTTATATCTGGCAACAAATTTATGTTTGTCAACAAATTTGTGTCAATTGACAAATTTATGTCGGTTGACCAATTCAATGTCGGTTGACAAATGTATGTCTGTCAACAAATGTATGTCTGTCGACAAATTGATGTCTGTCAACAAATTGATGTCTGTTAACAAAATTTGTTGGTCGACCATTTTATACATGTCGACAAATTCATGTCTATCGACAAAAGTGTGTCTGTCGACAATTTCCTGTCTGTCAAAAAATGTACACCCGAGAACAAATTCGTGTCTATTGATAATTGAATGTCAGTTAACAAAGTTATTCTGGGACGAGGCAGTGCTCACTGAGACAGCGAATCTAGTACGTCTGCGCAATTGTCGATCCCAATGTGGCTCTGTAGAGGCAGTGGGTCACTAAACCACTGCCCAGATGAGCCGCCGCGTACTGAATCTCGTATTGACAGAAATCTCTCCACAGTGCATTGCATTAAATCGGGTAACAGTATAATTTAGAAAATTGTATTTTTGCTTCCATTGACGCAAAGGAGAACTTCCGTATTAGTCTGTTACCAACGGCATTTTGTCGCTTGGTCTGCTTAGCAACATCCTTATTATTAGTGCATTCTGCAGAAACAATATGCCCAAGAAATTGAAATTCGTCTACAAAATCCACTGTGACACCATATAGCTTAACATCAGTCGAGAATTACCGCTTAGAACTTTTTAGCCTGATCAACATACACACAGTTTTTGAGATGTTGTACACAATATCACAGGGCCGAACATAATTACTACAAATATCTAGAAGCTTTTGCAATGCAGATAGAGTTGGAGCTATTTGCACCATATCATCGGTATAGCACCCTATCAGCTTAGTTCTCCCTGCCTAATAGGAAATTCAGATAATCGGTGTAAACGATATTTACCCTAATTCAATTAGAATCGTTTTCCCAACGCAATATGTTCGTGCATGGTACACGTTTGGTTCAAGTCACGTTTTACTGGTTTTGATTACCGCGTCCAATCAGCAGTTGCCCTCTGACTCTTGTACTGGTGAATGCATCAAATTTGGACGATGGTGATTGGAAGAAAATCATGATTTCTGATGAGAGTCCGTTCCAGCAGAGGCGTTTCACCTTATGTTTTCTTAGTCCATTGTGAACGGTCTCACTCTAATCCAAAGTCGATCAAGTTCACGTCCGAAACGGCTACACAAGAACTGCGAGGTTACGAGTTTGTAGAGGTCCTTGATTGACCCTACATTCTTTTAAATAACACTAAACGCATTATATGTGCATCACAGGCCTATTACGATTAGGCAATCACATATTTTGATATTGTTGCATATCTCTGTAGGTAGTAAACATTTCGTTCAGCTAGCACAAACAGCTTACAATTATAATTGCAGCGCAACAAATATGATTCAGCCAAATAAATTCGTATACCACGCACTAAAAGCCATGGAACATGAATCAGAGGGAATGAATGATTCAGAGAAATATTCTGACAAAACTGGCAACAAGCGCAGCGCGCTTTGTTTGGAGACTCTACCATTTGGCGCCACTTCACAACATAGTTACGGCAGGCAACAGACTCCAGTGCATAACATAGGACAATAAAAGTCGTGACACCAAGATAGATGTCAGTTCTGGCCTTAAATGTTCTAGCATCCACTTAGTTCTA
>SDVV010010130.1:0-16388 GCA_016164225.1 Gammarus roeselii
CTAAGTTGTGTGAATGTGAGCGTGTGAGGGTGTGAGGTGCGCCTTGCCGTCGGCCACCCCCCTTTCTGGGGGATGCGGCCTAGTGTCTGTATCTGTATCAATTTGTGCACAATATTTGAACTTCAAAAATGTAATCGATATCAATCATTAAGAATATAATAGTTTATGGTTAAAATATCGCGTTGGGCCTCCGATGGAACATGGAAGCAAATACAAATACATATGGTTATAATAACCACCATGGACAAATTTTCGTTCGCTACTGTACAATAAAGTTCGCGCGTCACTTGATCTAATCGGCAAAAGTTATTTCTACCAACAAATTATTGTTCACGAAAGGAATGTATTATCTACCTAGAGTAAGTTGTGTAAGTAATCAGATGGCGCTGTGTTGCACGACACATTAATTAACAGCAGAACCACTTAGGAAGGAATTACAAGTGTTGAGTAAAATATTTTACTGATTTTTTTTTAATTGTTCAAATCCTTGCGGTGCTGCAGTGAGCCTTCCGCTGTGATGGTGTATTGTAGGTGACTAAGCTAAATCTGTTCTCATGTGTATCAAACTAAGCTTGGCGTAAATGAATTATTAAATGCAAATCGTACGTTCGCAATGAAATGATTTTGCCTGATTTTCACCAGAGCGCACTACAATGAATCCTTAAGTGGAGCGAACAGTTGAACTTTTTGGGAGCTGATCACGGAGCTGAGCATGGAAACTACTACTAAACAATGAATAAGGATCAGAATTCGTATAAAAAATGAGCAACCGACATGAAATGGGTAGTCAAATCATACCAAAATTATTTCAGCGGGTAGAGGTAAAAGCAATAAAAGTCCAACATTATTGAAGAGCACCAGGCGTTTCTAGTTGAAACCGCTGAAGTAACTTTCTTCGTCTCTAGGCACATGTCTTTAGAGATCGATACTGAATAGGAGCATGAAAAAGAATTGTAAGTTCATGTTAAGAAGAATAAATCTTATAAACGTATACTACAAAGACTATTAGATTGAACATAAACAACTCGAAACCTCTTGGGTATTTGAAACTTTTTTCCCAGCAGGGACGTCAAAGGCATTCCCTGGTTCAAATATGATAGACAGCATCGATAAATGTAGATTTGACTTGAGCCTCATTTCCACTAGAGGATAATTGATTGATTTGGGCCTCATTTGCACCAGAGCCTTAACTCAAGAGGATAAATGTAGAAGAATAACTTGAAGCCTGTGGCACAGACAGCCCCCTGAACAGTTTTTCGAGAACTAGTCAGCCAATGCTTATCTTGAGCAGGTTCAAATATCCTATCACTGAAAATCCGACAAAAAAAATCACATGCCAGTAGTTTCTTGATTTGATGTAAATCGTTTGTTCTCGTGCCGTATACAAACATATATTTTCGCCACCTTGCCTTCTTGCCACAAAGTGGTTATCTGCGTGAAATACTTACCGATGAATTTATTTATTATTTGCCTTCATGTTCCACCGGAGTCCCAACGCGAAGTTAATGCAGACTCCCCCGTAGGGCGGTCTTACCGATGAATTGCAACGCATTCGCAGCAGCCCAACGAGCCTTCTTAAATCCCCCGTGCAGCCTACAGTGCCTACTCACAGACCCAACCTACCGGAAAAAAAGCTTATCGCTTTCGGAAAACACACCAGACTATACGAAGCGGTCTAAATTCCTGTGCAAGTGAGGTGGTCTCTCTACCCCATTACGCAGAGATAACAATACATTTACGTAGATACGCGTTAACCATTCACTTTTTATTACGCGCTAGTTCTCGAATATGTTACAATTGAAGCATGTACTTGATTTCACCTTGACAAAACTAATATTTACGCACGCGAGGCCGTGCAAACTTACATGAATCAATGACTGTCGCGCCGTACGGGGAGCCTATTATGATACGTTGAGGCTCCGGTGGAAATGAGGCCCAAATCAAAATCAACGCGAGTAGTTTCTAATCTTAACACAGCGTTCATAAGTGAAACATATAGTGATGTTCAATTAAATTAGATGGCTATAATACAATAAATAGTTACACCTTAGTATAGCAAATGAACTAAGTTCCAAATTAAGTTAGAAGAAACTGCGAACGTTTGGTAAATTGATCACAGCTGCAAGGGAACTTGAAGAGGAGTTGCGGGACGCAGGCGAGCCTGCCTACAGCTTTATCATGAGCCCAGTACTTACGTAGCATCATACAAATGGGATTATTATGAATCTTAAAACACGATCGTGCCACATCTAAGTACTGTTGCGCGTTCTACTGACAGAGGTAACCTGAAGACTATAAATATCGGGCATCAAAACTTGGACCGACAAAACAAACGGCACCGAATTAATAGTTCAATTGTAAACGTATGAAGCGCTGTGTTGAACAGTTTTGGAACTAACAAAACCATCAAATCATATTTTCATCTTTAAACAAACCAACATCAAGCAACAATCATATCGCTTTTAAAAATTCCAATCTTGAACATTTAACCGCAGTAGCTTACAAAATTCTAAATGTAGGCAACTATTTACAAGACTTTTCGACACTACTGCTAATAGAAGCTCTGGTTAAAGTATATAATAAAGTCTTCCTTTAAAAAGAGGTTAGGTAGTCTGGTGAGCCAATAAGCTTACGCTACTATGCATTAAATTCGTGAGATATACAGACGCGACCCATATCGATAACACTGTTGTGAATACCAGTCGCTCCATCTATGTACAAGGACGTTCAACACCACTTAACAGCAGTCTCGTCCAACGTCTCGCAAGATATCCATAAATATCGACCACGCTCTTTGGCGTAAGACTAACCAGATGTCACGCCACAGAAAACAGCTAAGCCCGTTGGTCAAGTCACGAGGACAGCTCGACCCGTTGGTCATGCCACCGAGGACAGCTCTACCCGTCGGTCACGCCACAGATGATACGTATTCCCATTGATCAAAAATAACACGCTATTTCGACCCGTCGCTCACGTAAGAGATTATCTCTACTAAGCACTCACTCACGCCATAGGAAATCTTCACCCGTCGGCCACGTCAGAGAATATCTCTAACCATCGGTCAAGCCACAATAGATATATCTACCCATCCGTCACGCCTGGTACCATGACTGACCCTAACGCTCCAATTAGCTGGTAAAGCTGCTCTCTATTTGAGCACGTTCTTCGTTATTCGCGCACGCAAATAACGTCTCTGCGAGCCGTAATAGGGTAACGAAAATGGTCTTAGATATGAGTCGTTTGCGAGTGACCTAATGAAGTATTCAAAATCTGAAGTATACAGAAATTTGATTTAATACTATTTTTTTGTTTTGTTTTTAGCAGGTGGAAGCTATGGTCTCTCAATAACTAGGTGGTGCTCCTACTGGCAGCCTTACGTTTTAAGGCTACGTCACGCGACCAAAGAATCGAGACAAATTTGCGCACTAATGTTTCGGAACCATGTTGTTTTGACATAAGTTCAAACTATCAGTCTCTGCCAGACAAATAAAAGATGACACCATTCTGACTACTACAGCATCTCTTAAATGCTATGACGCATGGTGTAAAGATACCAGCCCTGCAACTATGAGGTTTCCCTTGAATCCTAACTTATTATCGACATAAATACGCACTGCTTAGCGCATCAACTCCCAGCACACAATCCATAAGAACAATTCCTAACGTGCATTGCAACGAATGCGTTTAGCGCATCAAGAAGACCACTCAGTTGGTTATTTCAGAACCGCTCGAAGTGTGATGGGGTGTTTAGTTGGTGCCAAGGGCGCTCTGGAGAAGGTTCTTCAGCTCCCGCATGTGTGTCTTCTTGTTACCGGTGGCGGTGGAGGGCGATACCTTGCGGCCAGCGTACCTGCAACACAAGAGTACATTAACGTTCTGTTCCTGCTGCACCCAAGTAAGAAGTGTTGCGTCAGCATCCCATATGCAAGAATTGAGCTCAACGGCACAGATGTCGCACGCAGCTTCGGGAATGACGCACAGGACAAACTGTTGTTGTCCGATGCACCATGCGAGATAAGTACGTTTAGGCCATTAGGTTAATGCACCGCACAGGCAATAACTTGACGTCAATACAACGTAATAGTTACCGTATAACAGTAATTTTGTTTAAAAGCAAATTCTTGCACTGAGTTGCAACAATATTTCAGTTATGGCGGGCTCCACCAGAGCCCGCCCCACGGGGGAGCCTATTATGACTCACGTTGAGGCTCTGGTGGAAATGAAGCTCAAATCCAATCAAATCCACCGGAGCCTCAACGTGAGTCATAATAGGCTCCCCGGTAGGGCGCGACAGTCATTGATTCAGGTAAGTTACCACGAGCTCGCGTGCGAAAATAGTAGTCTTGTCAAGATGACGCCAAGTACATAATTCAATTGTGGCATATTCGCGTACTAGCGCGTGCAAGAGAGTAAAGAGTTAATGCGGAGGTTGAATCATGGAGTAGGCTTTGTAGGTAGCACGAGGGATTTAAGAACGCTCGTCGGGCTGCCGCGATTTCGTTGCAATCCATCAATATGTGTTTCGCGCTGATAGCCACTTGGTAGCATCCGTTTGTGAAATAATCCCACCACATACCACATTTGCCAAGGAACGGACAGGGGAAGAGCACAAAACAATTGCAAATTATCCATAACAAACGAGCGGGACATATACAAAGTTTGTTGGCATCCTTTTATGGTCAAGTACCCAAACTACCTCACATGGTTCCTGCCCTAGCGCTACGACCGCCAGCTTTGCTCTCCAGTATAGGCAACGCTTATCTGAACCTGCAACAATATCATGACTGAGAACAGATAATACGATTGTTCAATAAGCTGTCTGCCAGTGCCTCTCGTAGCTTCAAGAACTGTACAGTTATTGCATTGTTAACTTTGCCCAGCTTACAGCGCCATATGTCATTCAAAATGAATACATGAAATGAAAATCACTAGCTAGATTGATGTTCCACATAATAGACAGCCGGTAGCCACCACGTACTCATCTTGTCAAACTAAATACCCACTTAATACAACCTGAACGGATTGTTGCCACGCCCGTAGGTACCAAATCCCCAAGATTTGATTTGATTTGGGCCTCATTTCCCAAATCCCCAAGAGTTCTGCAATGGCACGGCAGCATGACAAGATGCCAGAAACATGTTGCGCCAATCCTAACCTTATAGTTCGAGGCTCCTCCTCAACTCCACTCGCAGCTGCTTTTAATGAGGTGTCGCAAGCGTGTTCAGGAGCAGTCGAGGGTGCTATCGAAGTGTGTTGGTCTGAGTCTGACAGTCTGTTGGTCGCGTCAGAGCTTGAAGGGAGTGAGGGCAAGAGGAAAGAGAACCAGGTCTCGTACCAAGGCTGTTTTTGGCCTACTGAAGACTTGTGCAAAGTGTCCGAGGTGGTAGGAAAGCATTGCGTTCTACTTGGCTCCTCAGCACAGCTATTGTGAATGTCGTATTGTCTGCTCGCTCAAGCCGACAATGTTAAGTTGATAATGAAACGGTTAACATCAGTAATTACAATACGTAAGTGATAAAATATCATAGTATTCCACAAAATATTGATTTTAATACATGATTGTACAATAATTTATGGGAACATAGGTCCAAGAAGGGTTTAGATGCAAAAATAATGCAGAAGTAAGTAGAAAGAAGAAGAGAAAGGGGTCATGGCTCAGGAAGTAAACAAGTGGTAGTAACGAAAACACACCAGTGCAAGGTAGAAGTATTTGGCCAGTAAGTCGGTGAATGTTGTTAGAGTGACATGTGAGCGCGTAATATGTTGATCAGTAAGTCGGGAATGGTTTGCGAGTCATGAGGCAGCAGGAAGGCCGAGTGCATGCAAAAAAAGGAGAACAAGTTGACGTTAGACAGAAGCACGAGATCTTCAATGAGATTCGATTCAAGGTACTATGAAACGTCGATGTTGCAAACAACAATATGAAATCAGGGAAGTTTCTTTCAACAAATAGCAACTCTTTTTTTATATGGAAATTGAAAGGGAAAAGGTGTGGTCTCAATGAAAAGACTATTCAGAGTAAGAGGCAGGCCTCGTTGTTCACCAACGAATCAAGTTGGGGCAATGAGCAAGCAATTCAAATATTGCAACAATCAAACTATCAATACAATGGCAGTAATGTAATCCAAGTTCACCATTGTTCAGCTTATTTAGCATGCACGGGCTAATGGATTGAGTTATAACTATATTTGAAAAGATCATTAAGCTTACTGCGTGATGCAGAAAGTGTACATGTTTGATGGAGTGAATGTAGATGGTCTATAACGAAATGCAAATGAAAGATAACTTACTGGACACAAATTACAGAAGTTTATCACCCTTAATAACACCCAGAGTAGGGAATGCTGCGACAAAGAACTAAAAATCGAGAGATCAACTGCGCAATTATATAAGATTACCGTGACAGGTCTTTTCAAAGCGTTGGAGTCATGTTCTATCCGGCACCGGACGTCCGACCAACAACTAGCGTTACATCAAGCTATCGTCAGTCCCCGGGTTTGTTTAGGTTGAAGGAATGATAAGATCAAAACAATTGTATACATAGGAGGTACAGGTTGCGTTTCATTCTAAATCAGTTAGGAATAATGATCCTCCTGGATGAAGAAGTCCATCGGTAGATGAGATTAGATTTTAGCAAAGATATTTTCTGAAGGTATCCGAGAAGTGGTTCCACACTGAATTGCTTCAAAAGGCCCAGGTACCAGTTCCTGGGAGTGAGTGTTGCAGCATTCCGTCCATTTTGGACATTCTACTAATACATGGGCGATTGTAAAAGGGCAGAGAGAATCCTGGCTAAATGGAGGCGAAGACGCCTCCATTACATATCTGCATCAGTCTGCTTTGTCCTTTTCTCGACTCGTTTAGCATCTCATGACAGTCGTACATTAGATAAAAGGGGATCATCTCCTCAGGCGCTCTGATGGAGGCGAAGACGCCTCCATTAGATGTCTGTGCATCAGTCAGCTAAGTCCTATTCTCAACTCGTCGAGTCTCTCGTGACAGTCTTACATTAGGTCAAGGGGATCATCTCCGCATGAGCTCTGACATGAGACTCAGCAATTTCCCCTTAATGCACAAAGTTCATTAATTCAGACAGGCTCACACTCAAACATTGCAAAAACAATAACTTCATCAATTTTAAATTATTATAAGTGGTATGTATACCCGCTAGTGCATAAGGTAGTATACAGATACAGAAACTAGGCCGAATTCCCGGGCTTTCAGGACGGGGGTGGCCGACGGCAAGGCGCATCACACACGCTCACACAACATAGCCCTTTTGCGCTGAAGTGTCCGGCCGGAAACTCCGCAACAGACTCTGGGTTACGAGTGCGGTTCTAGGCCAGTGTCAGAGGGATTGATTGATTTGGGTCTCATTTCCACCAGAGCCTCAACGTGAGTCATAATAGGCTCCCCCGTAGGGCGCGAAGTGTCAGAGGGAGGGCTCGACAGCGTGACTGGTTGACCCCCGCCGCGTCAGGATGGGCTGCTGCGCGTCAGCGTGATGTTGACAGACCATCATCGTACTACTTCTCACGTCAAGAGGCTGCTGCGCGCCAGCGTGGTGTTTACAGACTACCCTCTCACTGCTACTCACGCCAAGGGCTTCATGTTCGCAAGCGTGATGTTGACAGACTACCCTTCTAATGCTACTCACGCAAGGGGCTTGCTGTGCGATAGCGTAGTGTTGAAGCGCGGCTGCACGTAACTCCAGGCACCACTATTCTTGTGCTCCTCTTGCGCCCAGATCAGCTCAGCCCCGCTGTACTTGTCGCACTCTGCCTTCACGAGGTCGTAGGGGAACGGAGCAATCTAGAAAAGTGAGATTACAGGTTGAACAAACATTTTGTAAAAAATAGTACTAATGAAAAAGACCAGTAAACTAAGTTGCAGTGGATTTCCTACGCAAGGAGTGTAGATTAACTTTATCTGCCACGCATAAAAATTCCACAGTAAGCAATTCATTAGGTGTTGCACGAGATATCACGGGTGGTGCGCAATCTCAAGGTTATCTGAGTGGTAGCCATTTTGTTTTCATCCAAATGGCTGATGACCCTGGTGTAGTATGACAATCTGTTGTAACTAAATGCATCGACATTATGAATTACATGAATAAATTAGGGGAACATAAAGCGTTTCGTCGTAACGAAATTAGACTTTAGAGTGAATGGGTTTACTACAGCGCAGAGTCAATGTTCTTTCTGTACGCTGTGAATGTCAAAAGTTGGCACAGATGCCACAGGAGGTAAAATAACTCCCAAGGAAGCCGAAACCGTATGGTTCTTGCTCGCCCCGGGTAGCAACAAGATGAGTTTGCAATCGACCTGCTATGCTACATATCCTCAGGAATTCGCAATCGTCCTTACGATGCCGGACCCTTGCACCCCACCATCATGTGAGGGGGAAGATGAAGGTGAGACAGGAAACGGGGATCCCATGCTTCAGATCTATCTCCTATCTCCAGTGTAGGGAATCTCACTCATGGAACAGCAAGAATAGAAAGATGAAACAGGAAGAGCAGAAAAGGGTTAATGAGGCGAGTCTGAGAAGAGAAAGAGGAGGTGTTCACTCTCGGTTGCGCCGTGACTCCGTACGTCCCGTCAACCAGGGTTAGATTAGAGTCAGAAGGCTTTCAAGGGCGCTGGGGCCGAATGTCAAACCAGCAAACAATGCGGCATCAAGTTATTCTTGCTTCTCTTCTTCTTTTAATGTTTGAGCGAGGTTTACTACTGTGCAAAAGTGCGCAAATTGGCTGTTATTAGCTACCCGAAAGGAGAAAAGCTAGGACCGGTATGAGTGTATGTATGTGCATCGACTTTAAGGACAGCTGTTAAGAAAAATTCTGAGATAAGTTCAAAGAAGTTTGAACTAAACATACGATGCAAATGAGGTAAATAAAAGTTAAGCAAATTAGGAAGGTGGAGAAAAGAAGAGATAGTGAAGGGCGAAGAAGACGGGAGTCTGAAGAGAAAAAAGGGTGTTAACCCCAACCGGTTGGGCCGTGACTCCATGCGGCCCGTCAACATAACATGTCTGAGGGAGGGGAGGGAAGGGAGGTTACCCTCATATGGGGAAACTCTGAATACGGTGCCGAAGCGCAAGGTTACATGTTATACACTTGGACGGTCACCTAAAATACATATTACAGGTTTAATTTTTTGCACTAGGACGGTCACCCCCAACACGCTCGCGTTCACCTCCCGGACCACTACATCCATATAGAGGTTGAACAGACAGGGAGACATCACGCAGCCTTGTCTGAGTCCCACTTTCACTGTGAACCAATCACTCATCTCGCTCCCCACTCTGACACATGCTCGGCTGTCAGCATAGAAACTCTAAACCGCTTTCAACAGATGTCCGCCCACTCCATACAAACGCAACACCCTCCCCAGCGCTTTCCTGTCAATCCTGTCATATGCCTTCTCCAGATCCATGAAGGCCCAGAACACATCCTTTCCTTTGGCAAGGTACTTCTCACAGAACTGTCACACTGCCACTCCTAAGCCTCCAGGAATATCGATGCCCTGGTTGCGGATTCGATGCCCTGGTTGCGGATTCGGAGGAGAAGCTATGTAGGCTAGTGTCTGAGTTTGGCCGAGTGTGTGTGAGGAGGAAGCTTCGAGTGAACGTCGGTAAGAGAAAAGTAATGAGATGCTCGAGGAATGTCGATACGAGCAAAAATAGTGTCGCCCTAAATGGAGAGCTCTTGGAGAAGGTTCAGTAGTTTAAGTATCTGGGCTCCCATGTGGAGAAAACTGAACTAGTGGAAGCTGAAGTGAAGGCGCGAGTGAATGAGGGATGTAAAGTGTTGGGTGCACTGAAGAGTGTAATGAGCTGTAGGACGTTGGGGATGGAAGCAAAGAGAGGGCTGTATGAGGGTGTTGTTGTCCCAACTGTGCTCTACGGAGCTGAGGCTTGAAGAGTGAGAGCAGAGGAGAGAAAAAGGTTGAATGTTTTCGAGATGAAATGTTTGAGAAGCATGGCTGAAGTAACGCTGAGAGACCGGATCACCAACGACGTGGTTCGAAACAGAACAAGGATGGTGAAGAAGTTGGAGGACAGAGTGGATTCGCGTGTTCTGAGATGGTTCGGGCACATGGAGAGGATGGATGAAGGGAGATTGGTGAAAAATGTGATGAATGCTGAGGCGCGTGGTCGCAGGCCTAGAGGTAGACCGAAGTTTGGGTGGATGGATGGTGTGAAGCAGGCGTTGAGAAGGAGAGACATGAATGTGGAGGTGACGAGAGAGCGTGCAATGAACAGGCGTGAGTGGAGAACGGTTGCGAATGGTTGATTTTGACGCTGCTCTGATGTGCTTTCCCGCCCTTGGCACCCCGCTGTCGGGATGGTCGTGGGTGGGGGGGGGGGGCATTATGACGCGGCGGGGGTAAACCAGTGAAAACTGTCGGGCCCTGCTGCTGACGACGGATCCTCGGACTGCATTCGTGACCCAGAGTGTATGTTTAGGGGGTACCGGCCGGACCCTTTAGCACAAAAGCGCTAAGTTGTGTGAGCGTATGAGGGTGTGAGGTGCGCCTTGCCGTCGGCCACCCCCCTTTCTGGGGGATGCGGCCTAGTGTCTGTATCTGTAGGACGGTCACCCAGGACACCTATTACAGGTTCCATTTTTTGCACTCGAACGGTCACCCAAGAGACTTATTACAGGTTTAATATTTTGCAATCGGACAGTTATCTTAGAGACCTATACCAGGGTCAATTTTTTGCACTCGGACGGTCACCTAAGAGACCCATTACAGGTTTCATTTTTACACTCGTACGGTCACCAAAGAGACCTATTACAGGTTTAATTTCTTGCACTCGGACGGTCACCCAAGTGACCTATTACACCTTTCATTTTTTCACTCGTTCGGTCACCAAAGAGACCTATTACAAGTTTCATTTTTGCACTCGGACGGTCACCTAAGAGATCTACTACAGGTTTCATTTCTTGCACTAGGACGGTCACCTAAGAGACCTATTCCAGGTTTCATTTTTGCACTTGTACGGTCACCAAAGAGACCTATTACAGGTTTCATTTTAGCACTCGGACGGTCACCTAAGAGATCTACTACAGGTTTCATTTCTTGCACTCGGACGGTCACCTAAGAGACCTATTACAGGTTTCATTTTTGCACTTGTACGGTCACCAAAGAGACCTATTACAGGTTTCATTTTTGCACTCGGACGGTCACCCAAGAGATCTACTACAGGTTTCATTTCTTGCACTCGGACGGTCACCTAAGAGACCTATTACACCTTTCAAATAAATGTTGATTATGACAAAGAACAAAAGCTTACAGTGACAAGTATTTACACTATACTTGATTCATTTGTAAAGATTGTGATTATCTCCATCGTTAACAGAAATCCTACAACGAACGAGCTTCAGACAAGGATACTCAAAACCAAGATGTCCGTCAGTTATCTTTTGCCGTCACACACCCAGTACCACTTTTTAGGAGTGGTGGAGGGTGTGCCGATCAGATTTTTGCAGCGAGACAGGTCTGTGAGAAGTACCTTGCAAAGGGAAATGAAGTGTTCTGGGCCTTCATACAGATACAGACACTAGGCCGAAATCCCCAGCAAGGGTGATGGCCGACGGCAGGGCGCACCTAACACTCTCATACACTCACACACCTTAGCTCTTTTGCGCAAAAAGGTCCAGCCGGGGACCCCGCAACACACCTTCCGGGTCATGAGTGCGGTTTGAGGACAGAGTCGGCAGCAGGGCCCGACAGCGTGACTGGTTTACCCCTGCCGCGTCATAATGCCCCCCCCCCCACCCCGCCCACGAAGGCGGAGGCGATTGGTCGCAGGCATAGAGGTAGATCGAAGTTCGGTTGGATGGATGGTGTGAAGGAGGCGTTAGGATGGAGAGACTTGAATGTGGAAGTAGCGAGAGAGCGTGCAATGAACAGGCGTGAGTGGAAAACGGTTGTGAATAGTTGATTGATGATGCTACTTTGATGTGCTTTCCCGCCCTTGCCATCACGTTGTCGGGATGGTCGTGGGTGGGGGCGGCCATCATAATGCGGCGGGGGTAAACCTGTGAATTTTTTATTTATTATTTGCTTTCATGTTCCACCGGAGTCCCAACGCGAAGTTAATGCAGACTCCCCCGTAGGGCGGTCGTAAACCTGTGAAAACTGTCGGGCCCTGCTGCTGACAACGGATCCTCAAACCGCACTCGTGACCCTGAGTATGTGTAGCGGGTTTACCGGCCGAACCCTTTAGCACATAGGTGCAAGTCGTGTGACCATAATGAGGGTGTGAGTTGCGCCTTGTAGTCGGCCACCCACTCCTCTGCGAGATTCGGCCTGGTGTCTGTTTGTATCACAGCATCGCTCCTCACCTGTTCCACTCTTGCAATAGCAACGCTGTCCTCAAGGCCAGCTTCTCTCCTGGCGGCGGTAAGGTCATAGTACACGCGGCCCGTGCAGAACACAAGTCGCGTTACGCCGGACGCGTTGGAGGCAGCCGGGCCCTCTTCTGGGATCAACCTGGCAAAGAAGTCAAATATTAGCGGGGAGAAGCGACAAGAAGGTGTGCTTGAAGGTAACATCGCAGAGCCTGGACCAGTCAACTTTTGGGGCAAAGAGCTCCTTTGTTGACATGATAGAGCAAAACCTTCACGTCTTCCGCTAAAGCGGGACAATCTTGCTTCCCAGTATCGTCCCTCACTTGTAGAAAAAGAACATCATTTGCCGACACAACTTAGGAAATATAATGGTATTTCAGGTTTGACTTTGCGCAAAAAAATCCCGGCGTTATCGCGACAAAGAGTTAAATTCCGATCACATAAAACATTTCAACAACACCCGCCAGTTGCCATTCTAGTTTGAGTACAAACATAATGGATCCCGGATATCGTGGTATAGAACGCTCGTCCTATAACCCTGGACTCTTATGTGAAGAAAACTGGACTTGTGGAAACTGAGGTGAAATCGCGAGGGAAGGAAGATTGAAAAGTATTGGATACGTTGGGTATGGAAGTTACGAGAGGGTTATATGAGTGGGGTAGTTGTTCCATCTGTGCCCTACGGTACTGAGACTTGGCAGGGCGAAATCAGAAGAGAGAAGAAGGTTGATTGTTTTCGCGATGAAATGTTTGATGGTACGGTTGTATTGACGCCGAGATATATTATCAATAACTTTGTTCGGATTAGAACGGGGAAGATTAGGAAATTAAAGGACAGAGAAGTTTCACGTGTTCTGAGATGGTTCGAGTACATGGTGATGAAAGATTGGTGACAAGGGCGATGAAAGCGGATGTGAGTGGACGTAGGCTTAGAGATAGAAGACGGTTTGAATGGATTGACAGTGTCCATCCACCCCCTTTGTTGCACTGTATTGCACCGTCCTACAAGAGCTTTCAAATCATGAGCTGCATGTCATTAATACATTTTAACTCTGGTTGTTCGGATTATTGCCAGAGCATTACAACGGACGGACAGACGGACGGATATCCACTGTTTTAGAATCAGGATCCGAAACCATTAAGAATGATGTATGACAACCGCCACGTAGGGGATTGAAGCTGCGCAAATTCGTTAGATAGTCCAGTACTTCCACTGAAAAATGGTGTACCATCTTTCCACCACACTATCTTCGTTGCTGCGTTACGGGAACGAAGATGGTTCTATTGTCGGCAAATTGTACGGGACAGTGATAATAAAGAAGATTAGAGACAGCACGGACGGTACGTTTGGCTAGGACCCGTGTGGCTTTAGGAGTGGTAGAGGGTGACTCACCTCAGTTTCCAATAATTCAGGCTTCTCCACATGGGAGCCCAGATACTTGAAACACTGGACCTCATCCAACAACTCTCCATTTAGGAGGACAGTAATTCTGCTCGCATCGACAGTCCTCGAGCATCTCATTACTTTACTTTAACGCACGTTCACTCGAAGCTTCCTCCACTCACCCACTCTGCCAAACTCAGAAACTAGCCTACATAGCTTCTAATCTGAATCAGACACCAGCGACATATCATCCGCAAACTGCAACTGACTCAACTGCCAGCTCCGCCCATTCGCTTCCAACCGTTCCAAGCCATGACCCAGCACACTCGCGTTCACCTCCTTGACCACTACATCCATATCGAGGTTGAACAGCCAGGGACATCACGCAGCCTCGTCTCAGTCCCACTTCCACTGTGAACCAATTACTTACCTCGCTTCCCATTCAGACACATGCTCGGCGGCCAACATAGAAACTCGGCACCGCTTTCAACAGATGTCCGCCCACTCCATACAAACGCAACACCCTTCACAGCGCTTTCCTATCAATCCTGTAGTGTGCCTTCTCCAAATTCATGAAGGCCCAGAACACATCCTTTCCGTTTGCAAGGTACTTCTCACAGACCTGTCTCACTGCAAAAGTCTGATCGGCACACCCTCTACCGATCCTAAAGCCACACTGTTCCTCTCCAATTACGCAGTCCGTAGTGTCTAATCCTTTTGATCAGCACTCTCATGTTCAACTTACCAACCACACATAAAAGACTGATACCTCTCGAGTTGCAGCATTCATTTTCATCTCCTTTGCCCTTATATAGCGGAACAATGCAGGCACTGCGCCACTCAATCGGTACCACGCCTGCCACATAGCACAAGTTCAGTAACCTCACCAACCATTCGAAAATCATTCCTCCACCCTTCTTCATGCACTCGGTCGCAACGCCATCCAAACCAGGGGCTTTCTTGCTTTCATCACCTCCACCGCCTCCTGCACCTTTTCCCTGGTAATGCCCGCCACAAGTCTTTCTCCCAAACCTGGCATCCAAGCACCACCACCCACAGCCACTATGTCAGCCTCTCTGTCATCCTCGACATTCAACAACTCATCAAAATACTCGGCCCACCTCTTTCGTACATCACCACTTTCTAACAACAACTGGCACTTTTCATCTTTCACCACTTCCTCCTTTCCGGTATCTCCTTTCTCACCCTCTTCACCTCTTTCCAGAACATGTTTTTGCTCTCCTCAAAATTCTGGCATAACCGTCTGCCTCACCTGGCATCAGCGTCCCATTTGGCTCTCATCTAAACTCGCTTCAGCTCGTTTCTCCTTGATCAAATTGACCTGCCAAAGGCTTGATCAGACAAACCTGTCAAAGCTTGATCAGATAAACCTGCCAAAGCTTGATCAAATTAACCTGGGTTTCCAGCGCGAGTCAATCAGCAACAAGTGATGCATCAGGTTATAGCCAGTCTCTGAATTTGATTCGGTTCGTGGCATGTCATGGCATCAATCCGAATGCAAGATGTGGTAGAGGCACGGCTAACGTTTCCTGTCACCGAACCTTTGGAAGATGGTATCCTCGGTCATGAGGTCGAAGCTGCTCTTAGCCTCCGGGTGTCGAAGAAGGCTCTTGGGCGTCATCAGGATGAGCGGCTTGCGGAAGGGCATCAGGATCTGCCGCCGCAGGATGTGGAAGTAGTTGGCAGGGGTGCTGCAGTTGGCCACCTGAAGACACAAGACGTGCTACATTACACACGGGAATGCAAGCCCGAAAAGATTAGAATGACCCAGGATTCTAGCGAGTTCGAGTCCAGGGTTACTAACGCAGTATGCTTGAACTATAGTCTAGATTATAGAAAGCACTTCCATCACAATAGATATCAAGATGAAAATTCTAGTCAACTTCAGAAACTTATCAATCATACAGATACAAGGCCGAATCCCTCAGAAAGGGGCTGGCCGAAGGCAAGGCGCACCTCAAACTCCTCTCATACACTCGCGCACATGACAAACATTACCCCTTCAGCGCAAAAAGGTTAGGCCAGAACACCACAACACACTTTGTGTCAGGAGTGAGACCTGTTATCGGCTTTGAAGTAGCTGTCCACTTCCGCTTTCATCACCCTTTTCTCCAATCTCCGATCTTCCTTTCTCACCATGTGCCCAAACTACCTCTATTCGCTAACTCGCTCACCGTCCCCGTTCCAATTCGAACAACATCATTATTGATCCGATCACTTAGCGTCACTCCCGCCATGCCTCTCACTCACATCATCAAACCAATGAACAATCCTCTATCATCCGCCTTTGTAGAGCAGCAGTGTTGTGAAAACTACCCCTTTCATAAAACTTTCTCTCAGCTTTCATACCCAATCTCCTGCCGCTGATATTCTACAGCGCATTACACTCTGCTGGGTCGTGGCTTGGAACTTTTGGAAGCGAATGGGCGGAGTTGGCAGTTGAGCCAGTTGCTATTTGCTGATGATACGGCCCTGGTTGCGGATTCGGAGGAGAAGCTATGTAGGCTAGTGTCTGAGTTCGGTAGAGTGTGTGAGAGGAGGAAGCTTCGAGTGAACGTGGGTAAGAGTAAAGTAATGAGATGCTCGAGGACTGTCGATGCGAGCAAAATTAGTGTCACCCTA
>SDVV010010131.1:0-16388 GCA_016164225.1 Gammarus roeselii
TATATATTTATATATAGGCAGCATACACTTATATAACACTGCTAAGCAAGTTAAGTATAGCTAAACGACACTAAGCGCGGGTGCGTTTCTATTTAAGAAAAGCTAACTATTGTGATGCCTTGGATAGGCAGAGTGATGATTACACAAGTGCTTGGGAAGCACAGTTCAGAGCACTGGCTGGGTATCTGATGCCACCGCCTTTATTACTCGTTACTTCTGCCTACTTTTTTAATAATCATCTTCCTACGCTCCACGATTGTGTCAGTTTAGCCTATACAATGCCAAAATGATGAACTGGCATTTGTATGATGCTTAAGCCATTTGAGTCCTTTCCTTTAGAGGCTGGATTTGGTGATCTGGAAGCCTCTGGCATCCCATCGGTGCTGTGTATGACTGGCAGCCACACAGATGGCTAATTACTGCTATCAGTGAGCGCTTACTTGTGGACAGCATGTGAACACTATTTTCTTGTGTCAGTGATGTTCCATGTGGCATACTTTGACTGGCGTTAAATATTTAACATTTGAAAACATAGTGTTAAATGAGTTGATATATTGGTAATTTCTACTCTAATTACAAAACTTTGCTCCGACCATGAATAGATTGATCGTAATGGTATCAGGTCTATACTACTGTACGAAACATTTTAACAATTAAAGCAAAAATTTATGACACATTTTCCTCTTCACTGAGCGGCTTGTTTCTTCTGACGGTTTTGCCGGCAAATCACCCACCAGCGGGTAGCTTTTGACGAGGCGTGGGACTTGATATGCTATGTACAATTTAAACGCACAACTTAAATATAAAAACTATAAATTGGATGGACAAAAATATTTTATTTTATATTCTAGGGATAATGCGAGTGTGAGGACAGCGCAGGACATAGTTCGGATGTGACCTTACAAAATGATCCGGTAATGAAATGTTTGACGCTCCGATTTTGCTGGAAAAAACACGCATCGATTATAATCGATGCGTCAATTGGTGCTGCAAAATTGGTGGCAAATTTGCTGGCAATAATTTAATCATTTACGAACACACAAAGCCACGCATTCTCTTTGCGACGGTTCACACCAAAATTCGAACTGTTAGCAGATAGAGAGATTCGCAGACACATTCTCAGCAGCTCTTGTTACTGTAGCATCAATAGTTACAAAAAAATAACTCGCCTCCAGTCAGCTGAATGACTTCTGAACGTAGGCAGGAAATACAAAACCCAAAATATTTTCAAAAGTTTCTGGAAGATCAAACTAACAAAAATGGTGATGGAAGTAACACAGATTCAAATACCACGGATTTGACCGACGAATCGCGTGTTTTAAATGTCTTGCGAGTTGTTTGCCAACCGATGAGAAAACGCGTAAAAAACTTAACAAGCAGAACAAAGAGAGATGGGCACCTTGCTGAATTAGAAAAAGCAAAGAACAACCCGAAGCAGACTTGGAACATCCTTGGGAATTTTGTGCCCCACAAGAAACCAAAAAAGTCCTAAAACTATGAAAACCCAGAAGAAATAGCAGAATCATTCAATGAGTTTTTTGCTAACGTTGGAAAGCACAGATACGAAGAGGCGATGAACGAACACAGCAAAACTTTCTCGGTGGTTCACGAAACCCCAGTAATGCATAAGCTAACTCGGTTCACAGTTCCATCTCATAACGACACCGAGCCCGGTAAGCAGACTGGAAAATGCTTCGGCTATTTTCGCGCATATAAATACCAATTCTTGTGGGAACGATAGAATAGCATTACAGTACCTCAAAGACGGGTTACAAATTATTTTGCCATATCTCCGGCTGCTCATCAACACATCCATTGTAACAAATACCTCACCTCAAAATTGGAAACACGCGCTAATCAAAGCTATCCATAAAAAAGTGGGGGTAAACGACCTTTCAACGCACAGACCCATAAGCCTCCTACCAGTAACTTCAAGAGCAACTCCTTGACTTCCTAGAAGAGGCGAACCTGATCAATAAATGTCAGTATGCATACAGAAAGAAGACCTCTACTGAATACGCGCTGCTGAAAATTTCCGAACTCGTATACAAAGCTATAGACGCAAATAGTTTATCATTACTCGTGCTGCTGGACCTCACCAAAGCATTTGATAGTGTAAATCACGATATTTTGCTGCAAAACTGATACAACTAAACATCCAAACACCCTGGTTTGAAAGCTACCTCCGGAAGCGGTCCCAGTCTGTCGTGTTAGATGGAAAAATACCCTCTTCTCCAAGACAGGTAAATTTCGGGGTTCCACAAGGATCGATTCCCGGACCGGTTCTTTTCCTTCTGTTTATCAATGACATAAACTGTGGAAACCCTCTCGACAATGCCAGAATGACATTATACGCGGACGATGTTCAATTGCTGTTCGTGAGACCAGCAAACAAATTAGAAAAGCTGAAGAAGGATGCAGAAACAGCGCTGACCCACATAAATAATTGGGATTCTTCATATGAGCGCAAAGTTAATACAAGTAAAACACAGTGCATTATCCTGAGATCTAAAGCAAACACACGGAGAGCTCCCGAAAATTTTGCTGTTGACTTTGTGGGCGCAAAAATCCCTCACGACAACAAAGTCAAAAGTCTGGGAGTGTGGTTTGATCCCAATATGACCTTTGGACATCATGTTGATAAGCTCTGCTCCAAACTGAATGGTACACTCATGTTTCTCAATCGAACGAAGAAACAACTCGACTTCAAGTCCAGATTTCTCGTAATCAATGCTCTGATTTTTTCACATTTAAACTACTGCCCCACAATTTGGGGTAAGTGCACGAAAACATTACTCTCAGACATTCAACGCAGCATAAACTTCACCGCAAAAGTAGCTCACGATGGGAACTTTAGAAAGAGCGATCACGTGACACCAATTCTGAAGAAACTTGCGTGGCTGAACATCACGGAACGACTAGAACTGAGCAAAGCAGTACGAGCTTTTAAAATTCAGAACAAGCTCTCCTGTTCCAGCGGTGTTATGTTGACAACCCGAAAAGCGGCACCTCAACGATCAACACGGAATGCAAATAGCATTGACACAGAGTTCAGAAGAACAGAGATTGGGACCAAAGCTCTCACTATTTCAGGTCCAAAGAGCTTCAACAAGCTACCAGCTGACATTCAGAATTACGCAACCGTATCTTCTTTCAAGCAGAAATGTACCACTCTATTGCTTGCTCGCAGACAGGGGCAGGCAGAGTTAAGCAATCGATGACGATTAACGCAAAACTGGTAACGTAAAACTACATTTTCCAGCTCGCTGTCAACAAAGAACTAACATAACCTCAAATACTATGTTTCTCTGATCTCTTTTTCTATTTGTCTTTGTACAAATATCAGCTGCCATTTTAAACACGACTGCACTGTTGCAGAATCTTGTAATTTTACCTCAGCGTGCCCTGTCCCTATTGACTTGACTTCGCATCGTTCTGGCCCTAAAATAAATTAATTGTGCCTTTGAGAACAAATGTTCCATACGCGATGTAGATATATATGTTTCTTCGTGCATAAGGTGTGTACTCTCTTACCGGGCCACAAAAATAACACACTGGTTGGTGTATGAATGCATTCTTTTTCATATTTGTTTACTATGCTAGTGATTCTGTAACTCACATAGATCCACCCATACAGTCGCATTCTTTTCTATTCAATTGATTAGGCTGTGGGTTTGAATGAAGAATTCATACTAATTTCTATGCAACAGATATCAATATGAAATAGAAACATCTTATTTCATCAGGATATAACGCACACTTGTTGTGGACCTCAAACCTACCATGATAGCCCTTCCGTCGTGACACGTTACAGAGCGCACTGTTCCACGAGAATTACACACCGCGCGTGCACGAGGAAACTTTTTTGTTTTGGATATTATAATGAAGATATTTTCTCTGTTTTATGTTTTTGTTTCGTCACTGACTCTCTGTCTTACATAGACACAACCATACCGTCGCATTCTTTGCTACCCAATGAATTAGGCGTATAGCTGAATTAGCAATTCCCACTCTAACTAACTGTTATATAAAAGATCCGATTGTCAGAACGGAACACCTTGTGTCAACGGAATACAGAGCATATTTATAGTGTACATCAAAGCTTACCCCTGACAGCTTTCTCGTCGTGACATGTTTCGGGGAGAGTCTTGTTCGTATGTTCAGCTAGGAAAGTGAAATGCCTCCCACTGCTCGCACACAGCTCCAATTACTCAGTTACAGGTTCTTATCTTGTTCATTTCACCTATCTTAGATTTACTATGTAACAATTGATCGGTAAAAAGAATAACATACCATCTGTGTATGGATAAACTTTTTTAGTTTTATTAGTAATCGAAGTCTTGCAATCATGTGATTAAGTCCCTAACAAAAGCAATATTCTTCAAATATATTTTTCAAAAAGAAAACAGACGGCACACGAAAAAATATCGCTCCATTACGTGAACAGGAAAACTGGATAATGGCTGGAGGCTATGGAAGCTCGTCCTTAAATAACAAGATTTCCAAAAAAAAAAAATAAGATAGAGTGGAGTAGGAAAACATGTGAATATTTTCGTCGATGTAATTTTAAACGAAATCAATTAGTGAGGGTAAATTGATTTAAGTAAACATGATTACTAGTACTGCTGAATGAAATATACATTTAGAGTTATGAGGGTCCATTTAAAGTCGTCCTTAAAGATTGGTGATGACATTGGATGAAAGTCCCACTTTTAAATTAATTCAAAATATTTATTCCAGCAATTTTACTGTCAACATTGCGAATAATTAGGACCCAAAAGTAGACATGAACAGATTGGCATATATGTTCGCAGAAAGTTTGTACAAGTGATATGTGGAACGAGAATATGACGTAACAACTTAATTTCAGATATTCCTCCAGCGATAGATTAAAAAATGATAAATATCATAAAAGCCTCGGTTTCCGTTTATAACACATTGTGTTATAATATAGATATATGCAGGGTATACTAACAACAGGGTAAAACAAATAATTTAGAACGTGACGTCAGAATCCCGTGGTCTGACGTCATGGCCCCGCCTTACCTACCCGTGACGTCACTGGAGCAATGCAGCGAAATTGGGATATCCAGACAAATCATTTTAAGCTCAACAATTTTGGGTTTTCAAGTAGTTTATTTTAATTCTATATATTTAAGTAAGATACCATCTTGAAGAAGATAACTCAAATATTTCATATTGGTCACAATTTTTGAGCAAACACAAACCAATTGATTAGAACAAAGCTGTTTATATAGGTAAAAATACTGTTCTTCGCAGATTGCTGAAACGACATGCTGAAATTTTGTTTACTTTTCGTTTGTGATTCTTTTGCAGATACTTTGAAAGTTTAACTTTTTGTAGAGATAATTGTAAATCTATGGGGATCAGAGGTATTTTTTTACGAAATCCGGTATGATATAATTTTGCAATTATCGACTTCTATAACAATTTTCGCAATTTACTACGAATTATTCGAAGGCCTTTTTCCAACGATTGACGGAGTTGGCGCAAATATTTATAAATACAGCGGTAGGAGAAAACGGATATAATGTGATTTGTATGGACGAGCGAGCGTCCATGACACTATGAATTCCTGCTTCGAGTTGTGCTGCGTTCAGTTCTAAATTGTGTACTTCATCGAGAAGTAGGTCATCTCCAGAAATATCACAATGTTGTCCGCAAATTGAAATAAAATAATTCATCTCATAGGAATACATGTGTAAAGAAAAGTATATGAAACAAAATTGTAATTGTAATTGTTTATGGTAAGCATCTAACAAATATTCCATCAATGAAACGACTAATGCAACAAAGCCTTCAACTCAAAACACAAGGCATGGAATGACAATGGGCATTGGTATTTAGCTCTAAAGGTGCACTAGATTTTGCGTCATCGAAATTCTGTTCGCAATTTATAACAGTGAAATATGATCCATTTAAAAACGTGGCAGTCATTTAAAGCGCCAAAAAAACTTTAATAAGTTTTCATTGGTTTTCATTGGCATTGGTATTTAGTTGAAATGTTATATTCAAAAATTACACCAGAGGACTAATGTCAACAGTTTAATTGGAATGATTTGATTTGATCCCCACTTCCACCAGAGCCCCAACGCGATTTGATTTGATTTTGGCCTCATTTCCACCAGAGCTTCAACGTAAGTCATCATAGGCTCCCCCTTAGGGCTCGATGATCATGGATTCCAGTAGGCTCGCACACCTCTGTGTGCAAGAAAAACAATGTTGTCAAAGTTAAACTATTGGAACATTTTATTCGTGTCAGACGCACGCTGGTGCGCACAAGAATAACGTTTAGACGAAACTGACCTCGACTTTCAATCATTTAGAACTTCATGACTAATATGTATGCGTGCCAGTGCGCACAGGTGGCATCGTCGAGATTGGTACAAGGCTTACGGCTACACGGACAAAGTAAGCTCCGACCGCAAAACAACACAATGCTTACAGCTACGCGGTCTAGTTCAGTCAATGTACATTTTATTTATCCAGGAAAGACAACGACTCAGAGGAAACGAATCGAATCCCCGCCTCCAACCACTTAAAACTTCAAGAGTAATTTGTACGTACGCCAGTGCGCACAGATAGTATCGTCGAAATTGGTTCAAGGTCTATGGCTACACGGACAGAGTCTGCTCCGACAGCAACGCATCACAGTAAATTTTATTTATTTTAGCTAGATAGACGAAATGAAACCCCGCGCCTCCAATCATTTAGAACTTCAAGAGTAATATGTGCGCACGCTAGTGCGCACAGGCAGCATCGTCGAGTCTGGTACAAGGTTTACGGCTACAAGGGCAAAGTCAGCTCTGACAGCAGCGCAATACAATATTTACAACTACACGGCCTAGTTCAGTTACAATACAATTTATTTATCCAGGAAGATAAAGACTCAGCCAAAGCAAATATCCACCCCCCCTCCCCCCATCAGAACCTCAAGGAGCAATATGTACGCACGTAGTATCGTCGAAATTGGTACAAAGTCCACGGCCTCACGAATCAGATCAACTCCGACCGCAACGCATCACAAGGCTTATAGTTACACGGCAAAGGTCAACCACAGACGTTACATATGGTACGCACACGTGTTGAAAAAAACACTTATTCACAAAATCACAAACAGGAGCTCTCGCTGAAGTTTACTTGCATTATTTTATACGACGTGAAGAGGAAAGAAAGGGCAGGTTCATCGTGGGCTAAAAACTGCTCAGATTTTTATCATTGCACTTATTGTTTAAGCGGAGAGGGTGGGGGAGGGGCAGAGGTCCCTTGGGTCCCAAAAGAGCCCGATGAGCCCCGGAGGGTTACCCAAGTCCCCCGGGTCCCCCGAGCTCCCCTGGTCCATCGAGTCCCTTCGTCTCAGCTCATCTCGGCTTGTCTCAAATCATTTCGGCCAGTTTCGACTTGTCGCGACCAACTCGACTCGTCTCAACATGTTTCGACTGATTTCGACGCACCTCGACCAGCCTCGGCGCGGCTCTCCCCCTCTGCGTCAGCAATGTTGTGAACTGTCATAACTAATTTCTCTACTCAAGCACTCCACTTACATACATTCCTCTGTGTATGGGTTTTATAGCGTAGGGAGGGGGGAGTAGAGGTTCCAGGAGTTAGAGGGGCCTTAAGAGGGTCCCACAGTTTCTTAAGAGGGTCCCACAGGGTCTCAAGGGTATCCCAAAGGATCAGAGAAGAGTCCAAGTGGATCCCCTCAAATTCTCCTGATCTTCCAAGTCCCCCAGGTTCCCGAAACCCGGGGTCCTCCGAGTCCCGCGGGTCCCACGAGTACCCCCCCTTCCCTGGGTCACCTAGTCTCAACCCACCTCGATAAATTATAAACAAAGTAAAATTTATCATCATGAAAAAGGGCAAAATTATCTGATAGAGCCCACGAAATAAAAAAGAATAACATACTGAAATAATGTGTTAATGATTTTTAAAATGAATAATCATCCATCCACCCCAAGGCCCCAACGCGAGTCATAATAGGCTCCCCCCGTCGGACTCGATGATCATGGATTCTAGTAGGCTAGCAGCAATGTCAGACGCACGCTGGTGCGTACAAGAAAAAACGCTTAGACGAAACGGATCTCCTCTTCCAATCATTTAGAACTTCAAGAGTAATATGTACGCACGCCAATGCGCACAGGTAGCATCGTCGAGATTGGTAAAGGCTTACGGCTACACGGACAAAGTCAGCTCCGACAGCGACGAAACACGACATAGATTTTGATTTGATTCTCATTTCCACTGGAGCCTCAACGCGAGTCATAATAGGCTCCCCCGTAGGGCTCGATGATCATGGATTCCAGTAGGCTCGCACGCCTCAGTGTGCGAAATAAAAACAAAGGTGTTAAAGGTAGAAAAATGTAAACATTTTGCAACGTCAGTCAAACGCTGGTGCGCACTAGAAAAAGGCTTAGACGATAAGAATCCTCGCCTCCAATCATTTAGAACTTCAAGAGGAACATGTACGCACGCTTGTGTGCACAGGTATCATCGTTGAGACTGGTACAAGGTTTACGGCTATACGGACAAAGTCAGCTCCGACAGCAACGCAACACAATATTTACAGCTACGAGGTCTAGTTTAGAAGAGGCATAATTTATTCATTCAGGTACGATAAAGCTCAGACGAAACAAATCCCCACCTCCAATCACTCAGAACTCCAAGAGTAACATGCACGCGCGCCAGTGCGCAGATAGTATCGTCGAAATTGGCACAAGGTCTATGGCTTCACAGATTAGATCAACTCCAACCGCAACGCGTCACAAGGTTTTATAGCTACGCAGTCCAGGTCAACCCCAGAAACTACATATAGTTCGTGCACCCGCGAGCGAGCACAGACTGAAGAAAAAACACACATTCACAAAATCACAAACAGGAACTCCCGCAAAAATACACAATTATTATCGTACATGACAAAATTGTGGATCGTTAAAAAGAAAGTAAGGGCAAGTTCGTCACGGGCAGAAAAACTGCTCAGATGATTGATTTCGCACTCATTGTTTAAGGGGATAGGGTGGTGGGGGCAGAGGTCCCTTGGGTCCCAATAGAGCCCGACGAATCCCGGAGGGTAACCCAAGTCCCCCGGATCTTCCCGAGCTCCCCGTGTTCCTCGAGACCCTTCGTCTCAGCTCATCTCGGCTTGTCTCGAATAATTTCGGCCAGTCTCGGCTCGTCGCGACCAACTCGACTCGCCTCAACATGTTTTGACTGATCTCGACGCACCTCAACGACCCTCGCCCTCTGTGCCAGTAATCTGCGGACTGTAATAATTAATTGTTCTACTCAAGCATTTCACATGTATACATTTTTCTGTACGTGGGTATTACAGCGTGGGGAGAGAGAAGCAGGGATCCAAGGGTTCAGAGGGGCCTCAAGCAGGTCCCAAAGTTTCTCAAGGGGTCCCAAGGGGTCTCAAGGGTGTCCCAAAGGGCCCCGGAAGGGTCCAAGGGGGTCCCCTTAAATCCTCCTGGTCTTCCAAGACCCCGGGTTCCCGAAACCCCCGGATCCACCGTTTCCCGAGGGTCCCACGAGTACCCTCCATTCCCGGGTCACCTAGTCTAAACCAGCATCAGTTCGTCTCTACTCGTCGCCTCGCCAGTCGACTCATCTCCTCTCGCCTCAAACTGCCTCGACTCGCCTCGTCCCCTCCATGCACAGTGCCATTCAAAACTTTCACTCTCTACGATCAACATCAACATTATTTCACCAATTAGCCATCAAAACGCCTTGCTGCGCTCGGACGCTTATTAGGCGCCCGGAAGAGCGCAAATTCTCCCGCCGTAGGTTAGACTAGACTAACTAACACACCGCATAGTCCACCCACGGCCCCTGCGGGCTTCTAACGATACATATTTATATAACTAATCCAAAATTGATCACCATGGAAAAAGAGCACAGATAAATTAGAGCCCACGAAATAAGGAATAATAAAATAAAGTGTTTATGATCTATAAAATGAATAATCATCTATCCACCCCAACAACATAATGCATGCCCTTTCACACTCATTCATATTTTTAGCTTTCGCTGCCATTATATTCAGAGGAGCTCTCAGGAGTCCAGGTTCAACATTAATTTTTTGAATACATGAATTGAGTGGCAAAGGAAGCTTTCTGACTGTGCACTAGAAATATCCTCATCACTACGTCTTGCAGTTTTCAGCTTCCCCCCATTAAATATTTTAGTAATTTTTCAATTTGCAGCGCTTCATTTTTGGCTTTTAGCAATTCAAGTTTTTGTGATTGTTCATCCGCTTGTTTGGTAACGAGCCACGTATTTTCACGCTTCAGAACTTCTAATTGTTCTAAGAGAGGATCAATGCCGTATTTTTTTTGGCATTGGTTTCATCTTCAAGATCTTTGTGTGAATTAGCATTCCATAGGGGAACACTAGCGCCGCTCATTCTTGGACTGTCTAATAAACGGTGGGTGCCGTGTAGGTCCCATGAGTCTTGCGGTGCCTCGCAGCCAGAAGACAAGGATGCCGTTCAGCCCCGTCCATCTGCCCTGCCGTAAGTCAAAGGTGCTGGCAGCACACAGATTTGTGACGCAGACGCCCGTCTCGTAGCACTGACAGCAGACTGAGGTGCCGAAACGCTGCATTCATCTGCTGAAGGAGCCTTCTCTGGTGCACGCTCTGCGGAGTCACTTATTTTAGAACATTGTATATCAAAATGTTTCTTGCATTACCACCATACACGCTACGTTTTTGTTTCCAAAATTGAGCCTGGCCATGGACAGCACTGTTCTATTCAATTGTAATTTAAACCGAAGGTTACGGTGGCAGGATGGTTGAACAAAAAACTGACAAGGTATGGCAAATTAATATCGGTTAAGCGCACAAGCTCGGAGATTCCACAAGCCACCTATGGCCAACCGACGGACCACGATCGAAAGCGTTTCATGCAATACAGAATAAAAATTACTTCTATAATTCATTTACGGTTATACTCCATCAAGCAAATCTCTTGCTTCCTCCCCAGTAATATTTCCGTCATCCAGCGCAGCTCCACTCCAAAATAACGTCAGGCTTCCCTTTCTGAGTCCCAATGCACTAATTTTTACATCATTCATCTCTTGCTTTCATTCTCTCCACTAGTCGGGAATCACCTCAAACTCAGCGGGTACATACTCCAGCAGTAAAATCACTCACCACATGCGTTCTGATTAGTTTATCGTCGTTCAATATTCAATCCAGCCTGGTCACCCCTGCGCCCTGTCATACTTCTCAAACATTTCACATACTTTGATAATGCATCACATTTTGATAATGCATTCAACCTTTCCACGGCTAGTCTTAATCCCCACGCCTTTGATCAAACCTCTTTACACTCCCATACTCAGGTCTCAGAACCTCATCACACACTAATCCCCACGCCTTTGATCAAACATCTTCCCACTCCCATATTCAGGGCTCAGAACCTCATCACACACTAATCCCCACGCCTTTGATCAAACATCTTCCCACTCCCATACTCAGGGCTCAGAACCTCATCACACACTAATCCCCACGCCTTTGATCAAACATCTTCCCACTCCCATACTCAGGTCTCAGAACCTCATCATACACTAATCCCCACGCCTTTGATCAAACATCTTCCCACTCCCATACTCAGGGCTCAGAACCTCATCACACACTCCAGTGCGGGCAACACTTTACAGCCTGCACACCTCATTCCCTACATGTATACCTCAACCCCTTCATGGCCGCGCATCCTCCCTTAGCCACGTGTTACGGCCAGGTGCTACAAGCGATCTACCACATCAGACAATTTTGCTTAAGAGCTAACACTGATTCACTTGCATCGCAACCCTCTCTTTTTATAATTTTACTTATATCCACATTGAAATGTTCTCCTTTACAAACTTTAATAAAGTAGAACATCAGGTAATAAGGAAACAATTAAAACTTTTACGGATCACCTACATACAGCTAACCAAAAATAATTTTTATGCGTTGTTACATTTGTATTTATTTTTACACTTGGGTACAATAAAATTTCAATTTATATTTGTTATACGCATGAAATTGAAAATATTATTAGCCACATACATTTTAAAGTACTCATCAGATTGAGTACCACAGTTTATGCACTTCGGTTATGGTGGTTGAATAACTAATATTAAAATCCTTACAACTTAGAAAGCCTATTTGTATCTACGTCCAAGTTCATTTTTATTAATGTATTAATGCTATTTTGGTATTTTATAGTAAATGATTCCTAATCAAAAGCTATTGGGTATACATATAAATTAAAGGTTTTGTTGATATCTTACGCTTAACCCTGTAAATGTTTTGCTACATGTGTTTATTAATCCATCCCCATTTGGATTAATCCCCATTTGATATCCCCATTTGATATCCTCGTACAACTTACCCATCCCTCAACCAAATTCCATAGCTACCTAGCTAGCAGGTGAAGCATAAATCAGCATAACCCTACAATAAAGTAGCCAACCTTTAATTAGCAGAGAAAATGTATCCCATCCTGAAGAGAGCTGTCGCAACTGAGAACAATCGGTGCGTTGATGCTTGCACAGGTTAGCAGGCTGAACACCTGCAAGCGTATCAATTATTAATGTAGTGTTCAAACTCCAAACGATCGAAGGCGCAAAGATCATACACCAATTAATTGTGGCGTTATAAGTTAAATTTGCACAAGAACTGGAATAACATGTTTGGGTGACTACCAACCATGAAGATCTAGAATAACATTTTTGGGTAACTACTAACAATGTACACAGGGACACATTTACGACTTTGAATTACATTTTGGTAAGGTCAACATCCAGTGTTAGCAGGTAAGGAATCTTAGTATAGCTACTCTGAGAGTCACCACTCATCAGGGGCAGAATAAAGGTCAGCATCCAGTGTTAGCAGGTAAGGATTCTTGGTATAGCTACTCTTAGAGTCACCACTCATCAGGGACAAAATAATGTACAACAGCATGATTGAAATGGATGCATGACGCAGTGAATTAGATTTCAGTAACTTGATGCAGCCTTACAATGTGTGCACGAAATTATTACCAAACTACATATTCATTATGAAATAAATACAAATTTTCAACATAATTTTTGGTATATACAACAAACGCGCGTTTTCAATGTTAATGTTAGCTTTAAGATCCAACGTACAGATGCTGATGAAATTTATAAATTTGGGTGGGAAATACCCACTATTGCGCCCACGTATATACAAAAATTACATAAACAGGAGCACACGTATATGGGGAAGTCTTCATACATTTCTACAAAAATGCTCAAGTAGAAAATGAAACTGAAAACCAGCTTTGCTCCCTTGATACCTTGGGCATAAGGTCTAATTACGCCATAAAAGATGAAGCATACAGAAAAACCACCCAGTCGAACTTTTCCATTCATGATTTCACGGGTAATTTGGCCAATGTGAAACTGGGAGCCATAAATAACAACATTTTTACTGTGAGAGTACAAAATTTGCGAGCACAAATATGTTAGACGATGACATCAGCTTAATCTCTCAAGTATTCAAACAGCAGGAATATGATGACTGTTTCATTGGAAAGGAAAATAAGAAAGCTCGAAAAGTTCACTCGACCGATAAAAGAAAGATGCAGAGATTCAGTGTCGATGTTCCTGAGCAAGACGAACTAGGGCAGGCTCCGTGTTGAACCCTTGTACCAGATGGGATGCTAATTCTAGGTGTTGGAAGATAGTTTGACAATTATTGTCCGGCCAAAGTTTTCATTATGCAATGGAGAAGAGACAGCTCAGCATGCTGCTTTGTCATTATCAAGGTCTTACCATTGAGTTCCAACATCTGCAAAACGTCCCTCTTCCCTTCTCTTATTGCAATCCTGCTCTCTCGACCCTGCTGTTGATCATCTGCATCGGAAAAAAATTGCTCCAGACTTTTTTATTATTAATTGATTGAAGTCTTATAGCATTTTGGGCAGCGCCAGTGCCTCCAAGGTACTCTAGTGCTTCTTGGGTACTCTAGTGCTACCTGGGTACTCTAGTGCTTCCAGGGCACTCTAGTGCCTCCATGTCATTCATATATCACATGGGCATTCATATACCACCTGGGTATTCATATACCAGCTGGGTATTCTTATACCACATGGGCATTCTTATAACACCTGGGTATTCTTATAGCTACCACTTGGGTACTCTAGTGCTTTATTGGCACTCAAGCGTTCCAGGGCACTCTAGCGCTCCAGGGTACTCTAGCGCTCCAGGGCACTCTACCGCTCCAGGATACTCTAGCGCTCCAGGGCACTCTAGCACTCCAGGGCACTCTAGCGCTCCAGGGCACTCAAGCGCTCCAGGGCACACTAGCGCTCCAGGGCACTCTAGCGCTCCAGGGTACTCAAGCGCTCCAGGGCACTCTAGCGCTCCAGGGCACTCTAGCGCTCCAGGACACTCTAGCGCTCCAGGACACTCTAGCGCTCCTTGTTGCATCCTGGGCACCTTGTTGCCTACTGGACACCCTGGTGCTATCTGGACCCACTCTGGACACTACTACAATGGAATACTCTATCTCAAGAATTCTGTCGGAAAAATTGTCCAGAATGTGGAGATACAACATTAGTTACTAAATGAGACATTGCTGATTGGGTTTGATGAGAACTACATAGATGGAATTGAATTCAACAAGCGGACTAATACATATCTTTCTAGCCTACAGTCAGTAAAACTTTGCTGTGATGCATACATAGCACACTTTGAAAATTCTCTGATAGTAAATGAAGAGAGAGACTTCATGACAAAGCTGCAGGACTTCCACTCATTACAAGGAAACCAAACTCGCCTGAAGCCTGACAAATTGCTAGTGGTTTGCAATTTTGTAGAAAATTGCTATTTTGTTTTGCAGGATGAGGTGCAAAGTTTTCATTAGCATAATAATAAAAAGCAATAAAAAAATGAAAAAAAAAGTTTATTCATACACAGATGGTATGTTCTTCGTTTGAAACAATACATTTATACATAGTAAATCTAAAATAGGTAAAATGCCAAGCTTAGAGCTTTGTAACTAAGTAGTTGGAGCTGTGTGCAAGCGGTAGGGAGCCATTTTACTATCCTAGCTGGACATACAAACACGGCTATTGCCTAAACATGTCCTGACAGCTATTCATCCACTTACTCTGTATTACAATAGCCATGGTATTAAATCTCATAGTCAAAGTATTGCAGTTATTTCTGAATGTTACACTAAACACAGTTGCAGTGCATTTGTTTCAAAAAAAGTTGATAGAATTAATGAAATCAAGTTATTTGCCACCAATTAACTATTCGTCAAATAATCTTCTCAGGTGAATTTTTCTATCAACATTATTTTGAAATTGATGTCAACTGGATTCTTTCTACAAAAATAAATTGCAAAGGACCATAAGATGGTTTAGTTGGCCCCTGTAAACAATCTAGCTGCAGAGGCAAGCCTGCAGTGCCCATCTGATCAACGAATCTTAACTCTCCAAAATTGGTTCACCTTTGCAGAAGTAAATTCCAAAAATATCAAAAGCAATTTCTCAATATTGAAAGATCATGAACAGGAAGAGATTTTTCTTAAAGAAAAGCCCTCATCAGTAAGGACAATAGCTGGCACTCCAAAGATACACTATCTGAGACCCTGTCATTAGTTTCTCTTGAAAAGAAGCATAAATTCTCTTGATTAGATTTAAGAATTTAAAATATATTTAGGGGTAACGACATGTTGACAAAATAACAGAGATATCAGAATACACAGATGATACGAACCAAGGGGTCGCTATCCCTGGCGCTAAATTCTTTTATAGCTAACGTCAGATCAACCACTATCATCTCCGCCAACTGCCTTATCAGCCCCAAGTTGTTCCGACTACCTACCTACGGTACCATTTTTTAACAGCGAACATTCATAGCGTTCCTCAGTCACACCAGTCACTGTCATATCTGCCAGTGACATTCTGGCGAAAATCTGTTTCAGCACACGTCAGAATCAGCCACCAGTCGTACCATTTTACCTGTTATCACATTAATGAAACTTTTCCTGCTCAACCTAACCTAACGGGAGCCCAGGGTTCGCGCTAAAATTATTCCCGCACACGTGCACTATCGCCACTTCACTTCACCTCACTGTCATAGGCGGACACTGTCATAACCGCTAAAAATCTTTCAGCCCACGTGCTTTCTACCTAACGATGATTCAGCCCACACGCATTTTCCACCACTTCAAAATCTGCCACTGTCATATCTTATTGAAGTTTCATTAAAGTGATAACTGTTAGGTTGGTACGCCTGTTTCGCTGAAATGACAGTGGCAGATTTTGAAGTGGTGGAAAATGCGTGTGGGCTGAATCATCGTTTGGTAGAAAGCACGTGGGATGAAAGATTTTTAGCGGTTATGAC
>SDVV010010132.1:0-16388 GCA_016164225.1 Gammarus roeselii
TACTAACATCAATGGGGTGAACCACATCTGGGTCACCGTGGACAATGTCTACGGGTGGCACGGTCTGCCACCCGTAGACCCGTAGACACGGTCTGCCATCAGCCGGTCCAAAGACCGCTGGTAATCCGTCAACGAAACAGAAATGAAACAAGAATAAGAGTTCATTTAAACTACCATCGACTTCGGAACAAGAAAGTCGAAACAATCATTGCCAGTCAATACAAAACTGTGTAAATGGTAAAGAACAGTATTAAGATATATTTCTTTCACCTCACAAGGTGCTTCGGGACCTTAATGAAAAGAACAGAAACAAGAATCTACTTAGAGAGCAACGCACGAAACCTTACATTTCATAAAAAAGTAGAAAAAGAAGATATTCGGGAATTATGTGATGTTTTCCCGTTTCCCATGCTAGCACACATAACAGAACTAGAATTGTTTATTACGGGAAAGTTCCTGTATCTGCACACACAAGAGTGCGAACTTAACAGAATTGCTGAAGTTCGCGCCCCATGGGGGAACTCACCGACTTGCATCAGAGCTCCGGTGAAGATGGACCCCTAAAATTATTCTTATCTAATCTAATCAATGAGTATGATTCATTATCTTTAAATAACAGTGAGGAAGATATCACTTAAGTATTTTTTAAAACACGGATGCGTTATTTTCTAGGAGTTCTCGTATGTAACAGGACCTTTATTCTTCTTTGTTACCTTGAGACGGTCTACCACTCCTTGCCCTGGGTCCAGAGAAACGCTTCCCAACGATTTTTAATCCGTCGTTCCTAGTCACTCCGTTCGTATTTAGAGTGAAAGGGCTTGCTCGGTCGACGTTTTCCTTACCCTTTATAATCTTCCGCACTTCGATCATGTTGCCTCTGACTCGACGTTTCTCTAGCGAATATAGATTGAGTACACGTAGCCTGTCTTCGTACGATTTATTTCGCAGCGATGGGAGGAGTTGGGTTGCCCTACGTTGATCCTTCTCTAATTCAATATTCAAAACGTCTAATCTAAGATAAGGAGACTGGAATTGAACGGAGTACTCGAGATGCGGTCTACCAAATGCATTGTATAATTTGAGCATACTGTTTTTTTTATACGAGATAGTGCGGGATAACATACTTAGCATTTTGTTGCCTTTCTTGGCAGCATCGTTACATTGCTTGATACTTTTTAATTCGTCACTTAAGATTGATGACACCTAAAACTCTCTCTTCGGTCTCTTTTGCGACAGGAATAACTTACTTTCCGGACATTGAATATTCGTGCTGGAGGTTATGAGGACCAATGTGCATGACTTTACATTTGTGACATTCTTTCGGTATTTACAGCATGACTGTACACAGCATGCACAACATCAATAATGGGTTTTGTAGTTCGTTCTTACATGGAGTTTGTTCGCCTTCACAGCTGTTCACAGCATTGCTGCCACCTGGCCCACCTCTGTGGGAACAGTCTCTGCTAGTGCCGCCAGCCACATTCGCCCATTGGAACTAGGATTGGGGACACGGTTGTTAGGGAGTTGTCCTCACAGCTAGGGTATCCATTGATTAGATGTAGATCCGGAACATGTCTTAGGTACTTGTCCACTCGACTTCTGAACCTCAAGATGTTGCTGCGGCTGACAATAGCGGCACCTGTTTAAGCTCACGTATTTTCAATTGCTTTCGATTGAATAACTGAGGTGCCCGGCACGTGAAGCCGTGAAAAGCAACCGTTTCCATCTTCAGGCTGCTAGTCAGTTTTAACACTTAGAAGTAGTAACATATTTTGTGTTTCCGTGTCTGGTTATTCCTGAACACGTTTGGTAAATAACATAGTTTTTCTTGACCGTGTAACCTTACAGAATTTCTCAAACGCCTATGACCATGAAAGTAGTGTAAAGTGATACAAATATGCCCTGAAGATAGGTGCTACAAATATGTCCTGGAGACAGGTGCTACAAATATGCCCGGAGGATAGGGGAGGGTAGTCAGGCGCGGTAGTCAGGGGCTACAAAACAGCCCTGGAGATAGAGACTACAAATATGCTCTGGAGATATGGGGTACGAAAACGCCCTCCCCGAAAACGCTTAGGTGAATATTGTTTAGTAATGATTATTAATGTCTTTTAAATAGTTATTGTAAAGGTTAAGTATAATTGTATGATTTATAGTTTATTTGGTAAGCGGCGCACCAGCGTGGCCCGGGACTGAGCTCCCAAACAACATCCAAGAGATATACGCACGAGGTGTTGGCCTGGTACATAGGAGGTAAACTGTATGTATGATTTAATTATCTTTTGATAGGATCATTTTATATCGTGGTATTTAGTATCGTAGGCACCCCTGTTATTTCAATGTGTTTGTATTGGTGAATCATTATTTTATTTATGGTATTATTGAACGATGTAGTTACTGTTGTAACAGGATGTCGTTGCTCGATCGTTATCTAATGTAGGTTTGTTGACCTAAATACGTATTAGTGAAATCCGGAATTATGTTCATGGTTTATTAATATGGAGCAAAAGCTATAGTATTCGATTAAATCCATCGGCTTCTTCCCTTCGAATGTATATATTTTCCAAGTTTCATCAGGACACAGCGTTAAGAATCAAATAGTAGACGCAGATACGTTCACGTATTTTCAATCCGTATGTCTGAATACAATGGAACAAGTTTTAGATTATATCTATATATTTATTACATAGATCCATAGTAGCATGGCCTACATAGGAACATTTACATCAATCTATTTTTACGTTGCACGGATTTTTCAATGCGTACGACTATGGACAATGAAACATGTTCAAGTTTTTTATTTATTCATTTATTACATGGTTACCTAGGAACATTGACATAGAAGGAGCAGTCATTTAGAAATGTTACCACTGTGGTCGCTAGAGGCAGACCTCTATCCGTCAATGTCATACAGAGACCTTTTCTCGAGTCGCACTCCTCTCGTCACCTTGTCTAATAGCCAGATGAAATATCTACATGTCAGTTCAAGGCACCCTTAATCACTTGCCGCGTTACTAGTAGGAATATCGTTATAACACATTTGGACATGCAGTGGGGACCCCCTCGTCCAAAAGTTGGGTACGCTTCGGAAAATTGGGTAAGATAAGCTTGCTCGTATCAATCACTGTTCGTCCATGGTGTTAGGGCTCATAGATTTGGCTTATCCGCAAGAAAGAAATGCTAGCTTGGTATCAAAGTCACCGTTATTATATATATATTTCTTATTACATAGTCATTTTTGGGAGCGGTTGCAGGGGTATACGTTTAGATATTTTCAATCCGTATGACTCTGGACAATGAAACATGTTCAAAGTTATTATTTTTTATTTATCACATGGTTACATAGGAACATTTACATATAAGGATTATTTACATACTAGGAACATATACAGAATATAACCTGAAGACGTATACGTACTTTCGTCATTCAACCGACTACACACGCTAAAGACGGCTTCTCTCTGCTAAGTCGCTTCCATGTTATATCCATTTGTACATCGACAACATCATCACCCAAGATACAACGCTTCTCCTTTTTAGTGACGGTAGGTTCAACTCCAATAGATTTTTTGGGAATGTCTGGATGCTCATAGGCAAGAGTTGTGCACGCATCGACTTAGTAGCGCATAGTTTCAATCTTACTGAGGTAATTTTCAATAGTGTGTACAGTTTGAAGCTGGCATGCTTGTGGGCGAATGTTGTGTACGGTCTCAACGTGTGTGTGTGTTTCCTTGTTATGGATAACTCTGTATTGTTCATGTCTGATTTTGGCTTGTGTCTGGTAATTGACACATTTTGCAGGTGATCTTGTGGCGTCGGACTCGAGCAACATGCTGTAACATTTTGGTTGTAAGCAAATGATTTCACTCGGGTAGTCGCTGGCTGTTTCGCTTTCCAATAGTCCCAACTGTACTTTCTTTGAATTGGAGTAGTCCATGTATTCAAACAGAGGAGCTTGCCGCACTTCTGCCTCAATGTCAGCCACACCTTTGAACTAGATCAGGAACGAGTCTGTGATCGAGTAGATGAGCGAGACGTTCTCACCGTAGCATGGTTTCAGTGTGTCATAAAATAAGCTGTAGACTTTTGATTAAGCTTCTGTTTGGAGCTGATTAGATATATATACAAGAGACCTTAGGTAAGTGTGTGCAATTTCTATTGCAGAGAATTCTGTCTCATTTTTAATGTTAGGCATTCTGTATTGCAATTCATTGCATGTCATGATGCATACATGCAAATTTCATTGGTAGGGATTCGAGTTAAATTTAGAATATTGCAAACGAACATTTATATAATATTTTTTTTTGATAATAAATTTATAACACATTTTTATTTGGGAATTACACGGGTTTATCATTTATACGAGAACATAACTATTCACTTCGAAAATTCGATGAGAGCAACTTCGACTTCCCTCACGGGTCTTATCTTGATCTGCGGTATCAAAGGCACTCGACGGGTTCTTTATCGATGATAAGCATTATTTCTCACCTGGAATTCCCGCCTCATCATATTGGTGTAGGATTCATCATCTGTGTGTGTTTTTTCTCTGGTCTATTAGGTTCTAGACTACTGCCCTTTGTACACATTTTAGATAGACGGATACCTCCGGGAGTATTGTATGCATCACTTTAAACCCTATCCTTGTAACCAAAGCTTTGTTTCTAGTCTTCAACGATTTTTTTCTCAACAGTAATTTTTAAATTATAGATACATGTTTATGACATCGAATATTTCACGTTTTCTCCTTACTGGCGCCGTAATTCCCATTCAGTATATTTCCTCATGGGTCCGAAATATACGTAATTCTTCTAGCACTCGAACGCTTGAGACATGATTGTCTCTCTTCATGTTTCATTTCCAACAACTTTGGAACAAAGTCAGATATACATTTTACACTTATTTTACTTGAAACCGTTTCACTATCCTATTTGATAATTTGGTTGTCCTCAACTTTATCAGGTTTTTCTTCACATGCCATGGTTTCGGTATCACTGTCACACGTTTCAATATCTCTGGTAATGGTGTCCATTCCACGTAATGTATCCCACGCTTTTCCCATATTTTCGTTATTTCCATTTCGTCTGAGACTAGGGGCTTCTTCCCCCCTCCCCCCATTTTGGTTTAGCTATTTTTACCCAATCTTTATACTCTCAACGTTTGGACGTTAGAGGTACAGCATTTTCTTTACTGCAAGCACCCTGTTGAGCACTGTCTATCTCAATGTTTCGGAAACCCAGTTCCGGTTTATTATGTTTTAGCAATACCCCCTTTGCATCCTTAGAGCTTGTGTTTTCTCGTTCGTTTTTAAAATTATCAGATTCAAGATAATGGGGTCCTTTGAGAGGACGCCAAAACCCGAACGTGGAGCTTGATTTACATAGTTTTTCTCCGCAGTGCAAATAACACATACCCCCGTATTTTTCTTTCTGTTGATGAAATCAGTAGGAGAATATGTTCCACGGGATGAAACAAAGCTCAAAATGCCGATCATGACAAATTTAAACATTGCCATAAACCTATCTTGGGGGTGAATGTTCTTGATGTGTTACAGACTGGTAGGAAATAAATCAGAGTCTGATCAGATCTTGCTAAGTCAAGATTGTGATTCTGTTGTGGAAGGATGGGGTATAGCTTGAGACGTCGTTTGTTTGGAAGGAATGGGGTAACGGGGTCTGTAATCTATGCAAAAAATGAATAAAATTGAATAAACATAAATCCACGAGTAATGTGTGGCGACTTCTGCAACGAAGTCATCGTCAAAAGTATGAAAATTATAGGAAAGAAAAGGCAAATCAGCCGTGCAAGTTGTCAAAGGATGTAGTGTCAGGAGATATTGAAGTAAATGTGATAGACCTAGTATGAGACAAAGTGTTCGCTTGTGTAAAACTTGATACAAAAATGAAATACTTGTGACATTCAAACCATTTGAGATTGAAAATCTGGCCTCTCTGCTAACTAATATGGGTCGAGAGTGACCACGAAATAAAAAGAATTAGGTGTAAGTTTTATCAAGAACCGTGTGTAGGGTTCATATTTGTATATCAATGATTGAATACCATACATAAGGTTAGGTTAGGTTAGGTTTTTGATGGGTATGAATAACATCAATAAGCGATGTAGAATTGCGTCAAATTAAAAATCAAGAATGATATGAAAAATAGCTATAACAATCAATCAACGATGTAATTACCTATAAAAACGGATGAAATTTGCTAGATCAAATTGGAAGTGTGTATCAAAACTGCAATGGATAGATCAAAATGTAGAGTCAAGTGGAGATGTTTTTTATGCATTAATCCTAAAACGCTGAAAATCATATACAAGCATGAAAAGTCTATCAATAATACATAATTCTTGAAACAATAGGTTAGGTTAGGTTAGGTTAGAATGATTAGTTCTTCTAACTGAACATGCCGTGAAGCTGATCCACATTACATATATTGTAACACAAGTAGGGATGTTGTTATAATGGAAAAAATCACAGATCGGAGGTAAAAATGCTACAGATGTTAACCGCCCCTGTATATGCATACAATTGTGTGAATGTGTCTACATTGTGTGTGTGATATTATACAAAACAAAGCTACGTAAAATAGGGCCATATGGAGGGATTTACGTATATCGCATAAAAATAGTGACTAAATATAATACATAACTATCAAACTTGAATGAAAATACATAACTATTGGTTAAGGTGGTTAGGTTAGGCTGCCTAGGTATTATTGCATCTGGCAGTGTATGGTAACTCTTTTTGCACAAATGTGTGTAAATGCCTACATGGTGCCAGTACCGACCCTAGAAGAACGACTACATTATGCCGTGACCAGCCCTGCACATGCGTACAACGCGTGTATGTGTGTGTACCTGGTGTGTGTGGTATTAAAAAAAGTAGGTAAAATAGAACCATGTGGAGTGATTTGATATGGATAACGAATAAATCCCTGAATAATAACAATTTATAGGCATGAAATATGTACTTCTTGGTGTGATTGGTTAGGTTAGGTATTAACGTAACTGACATTGTTAAATTCGTTTTGTTTCGTTTTATTTTGGTTTTGCTTGGTTTTGATTTAGTTTTATTTTGCTTCTGTTGACGTACATTGATAGATGAATCGCTAATTATGTAGCTTGGGCATGATTTATAATCTAGATATTTGTTGACTGTGGTCATTACATTACGTATCTATAGTAAGATGATACAGATGGTGAAAGATCCTGTATATTAGTGTAAATGTGTGTAAATGCCTACATGGTGCTTGGCCAGTGCCGTCACAGGTGATGCCTTCGATCCTGTAAATGACTGTAAAAGTATCTATAAAATTGGACTCAGATTTGTACTCATTCAGTTAACGGTCTGCTTTCGTTGTAGAAGGATGTTGCCAAGTTTGTTATGAAAATATTTTTAACAGAAAGGAAAATACGGGGGTATGTGTTATTTGCACTGCGGAGATAAAACTATACAAATCAAGCTTTACGTTCGGGTTTTGACGTCATCTCAAAGGACACCATTATCTTATATATGATAATCTTAAAAAATGAACAAGAAAGCACAAGCTCTGAGGACGCAAAGGGGGTATTGATAGAACATAATAAACCGGAACTGGGTTTCCGAAATGATGAGATAGACAGTGCTCCATAGGGTGCGAGCAGTAAAAAAATGCTTTACCTTTAACATCCAAACGTAGAATGTATGAAGATTGGGTGAAAAGGGCTGAATAGAAATGGGGGGGGGAGAAGCCCCAAACTTTAGACGTAAGGGAAATAACAAAAAATTTGGAAATGCGTGTGATACAATGCGTGGAATGAACACCAGTACCAGTGATATTGAAACGTGTGACAGTTATTCCGAGGACATGTCATGTGAAGAAAAACCAGATAAAGTTGAGGGTAACCGAATAATCAAATGGAACAATAAAACAGTTTCAAGTATAATAAATGTAACATGTATACCTGACTTTGTTTCAGAGTTATTGGAAATGAAACATGAAGAGAGACAATCGTGTCTCAAACGTTTGAGTGCTAGGAGAATCAGGTATATTTCGGATATTTGCGGAAATATACTGAATGGGAATGTCGGTGCCTGTAAGAAAAAACTTGGAACTATAGATGTCATAAACATGTACCTATAATTAAAAAAAAAATAGAGTTGAGAAAAAGCTCGCTGAGGACTCTAAGCAATGTTTTGGTTTCATGGATAGGTTTCGAAGTGATGCATACAATACTCTCAAAGGTATCCGTCTATCTTAAATGTATACTAAGGGCAGCAGTCTAGAACCCAATAGACCAGAGAAAAACACACCAGATGATAAATCCTACATCAATATGATGAGGCGGGACCTCCAGGTGAGAAATAATGCTTATCATCGATAAAGAACCCGTCGAGTGCCTTTGATACCGCAGAACTAGATAAGACCAGAGAGGGAAGTCGAAGTTGCTCCCATCGAATTTTCAAAGTGAATAGTCATGTTCTCGTATAAATGATAAACCTATGTAATTCCCTGATAAAAATGTTTTATATATCTAATATCAATAAAATATATTATATAAATGTTCGTTAGCAATATTCTGAATTTACCTCGAATCCCTAGCAATGAAATTTGCATGTATGCATCGTGACATGCAATGAATTGCAATACAGTATGCCGAGCATTGAAAATGCGATAAAATTATCTGCAATTGAAACTGCACACAGGTATCTAAGGTATCATAAATATTTATCTCATCAGCTGCAAACATAAGCTAAATCAAAAGTCTACAGCTTCTTTTATAACACACTGTAACCACGCTTAGGTGATAACATCTTGCTCATCTACTCGGACACAGAGTCGTTGCTGATCCAGTTCAAAGGTGTGGCTGACATTGAGGCGGAAATTCGGCAAGCTCCTCTGGTTGAATACATGAACTTCTCCAACTACCTCTATCCCTTGAATGATGATTCAAAGAAAGTACAGTTGGGACTACTGAAAAGCAAAACAGTCAATGACTACCCGAGTGAGACCATTTGCTTGCAACCAAAGGGTTACATTATGTTGATCGAGTCCGACGCCACAAGATCACCTGCAAAAGGTGTCAATTACCAGAAACACGTCAAAATCAGACATGAACAATACAGAGATATCCATAACAAAGAAACACACACACACTTTGAGACCGTACACAACATTCGCGAACAAGCATGCTAGCTTCAAACTGTACACACTATTAAAAATTACCTCAGTAAAATTAAAACTATGCGCTACTAAGTCGATGCGTGCACAACTCTTGCCTGTGGGCATCCAGACATTTCCAAAAAATCTATTGAAGTTGAACCTACCGTCACTAAAAAGAGGAAGCGATGTGTCTTGGGTGATGATGTTGTCGATGTACAAATGGATTCAACATGGTAGAGACGTAAGCAGGGAAAGGCCTTCTTTGGCGTGTGTAGTCGGTTGAATGACGAAAGTATGTCTATGTCTTCAGGTTAAATTCTGTAAATGTTCCTAGTATGTAAATATTTCTTCTATGTGAATGTTCCTATGCAACTATGTTATAAATAAATAAATAATAAACTTGAACATGTTTCATTGTCCAGAGTCGTACGGATTGAAACTACGTGACCGTATCCCCCTGCAACCGCTCCTAAAAGGCTGAAAATATATTGATGTAAATGTTCCTATGTAACCATGCTACTATGTATCTATGTAATAAATATATAAATATAATCTAAAACTTGTTTCAATGTCTTCAGACACACGGATTGAAAATACGTGAACGTATCTGCGTCTACTATTTGATTCTTAACGCTGTGTCCTGATGAAACTAGGAAAATATACATATAAACGGAAGAAGCCGATGGATTTAATCTAATACTATAGCTTTTGCTGTCTATTAATAAACCACGTACATAATTCCGAATTTCACTAATACGTATTTTGGTCAACAAACCTACATTAGATAACGATCGAGCTACGACATCCTGTTACAACAGTAACTACATCGTTCAATAATACCATAAATAAAATAATGATACATCAATACAAACCCATTGAAATAACAGGGGAGCCTACGATACTGAATACCACGATATAAAATTATCCTATTATAAGATAATTGAATCATACATACAGCTTACCTCCTATGTACCAGAACAACACCTCATGCGGATATGCCAATCAAACAAACTATAAATCATACAATTAGACTTAACCTTTACAATAGCAATTTAGAAACCATTAAAAATCATCACCAAACAATATTAACCAGGGTGTTTTTGGGGAGGCGGTTTCGTACCCCATATCTCCAAGGCATATTTGTAGTCCCTATCTCGCGCGCCTGACTCCCCTCCCCTAATACCCGGGCATATTTGTAGCACCTGTCTCCAGGGCATATTTGTAGCACCTGTCTCCAGGGCATATTTGTGGCACCTATCTCTAGGGCATATTTGTATCACCTAACACTACTCATGAATAATTCAAAACATGTTTGAATTGAGTATAACCTTGATGTTTTTAACCTGTCATGATTGTCCATTACCTAAATTTCCGTAATTTTGGAGGTAAAGCTACACTGCCCTAGTTCAAGTTTATCCTTTATTTTTGCGTTTATGTGGGATCCAGAGAAGTGACCATGCAAAAGTCAATAACTGATTGGATTAATTGTATCCAATGTGTCATCTTTGTCAATTTTCCTCTCGACAGAAAGGTTCTCATGGCCCAGGAACAGTTTTCTGTCACTAGCTACAACCATTGCAATTTGTTTTAAAATAAAGTATTTTTCTCAATTAGTTCGACTAAATCGCGCAGGCTTTCTTTTTCTTCAATGCTGCGTAATTGCTGAAATGATATGAAGACTGTTTTAGGGCGATTTTTTCCATATCTTAGTAATTTAAATTATGATTTGTTGAAATGCATATCGTTTTCGCCAGCCCACTTAAAGATTGTTTCTGATTAGTTTGAACATTTTCTACATCGTTTAAACTCTTAACAATGCCTAGAACTCTGGTGTCATCTGCAAAGCAAGAGACTGATGTATGTGGACAGGTTTTGCTCAGATCATAAGCTCATTACTGAGAAGAGGAGCAGGTTAAGCACAGTGCCTCATGGGACCCCACTGAGGACTTCAACTGGTGCTGAGCCTTCTTCCTTCACTACCACACTTTGAGTCCTGCCTTTGAGTAAGGTTTTGATCCATTTGAAACATTTCATTGGGTACTGCCGTAAAAAAGATTCGATAACAGTATAGTGTGATCTATTTTGTCAAAAACCTTGTCAAAATTAAGAAAAATCACATCCACATTTGATACATCGCTTAATGGATTTATTATTTCGTCACATCGCACCAGTAGATGGGTCAACTGGATCCTCTTACTTCTGAAACCATGTTTCTGGCAGTCGAACCTTTCAATTGCAAGAGAATTCACTATCCGTAATTTCATTACTCTTTCAAATATTTTGACTATGTGTGATGTCAAATATATTAATGCGTATTTTAATGGGTTTGTGAGGCTACCTCCTTTCGCTAGATTGAAAATTACGGCATGTTTGATGATTTGTGTGATATCGGAGGCGTCCATAGACTTCTGCCGTAGCTTTGCAGTGGTTTTGACAGTAACTACTTGCGTTGTTTCAATAGAACAGCTGGGATGTGGACGGGCCCGGATGCACTATTGCTACCTCGGTTCGGTCATCTATAGCTTTGATACTTTCAGAAATGTCGATGTAAAGATCCTCCAATGAAATTCCGAGGCGATCTAAGGATTTGGTTGAGGAACCTTCGAGATACTAAATACACGTTTGTAATTTTAACTCAAGAACTCGCTTTCTGCCTTGTTTGTATCTGATATTTACCGGATTCATCAATTACCTGACGAAGGTTAGAGTTTGAGGTTGAAAATAGAACTGCTAAAGCAAAGAAAAGTGCAGTTTTCTTTTTATTTGCTCTTCACTCATGATCATGTGAGGCGATAGGGTCTTTTTTCTGTGTTGAAGATGTTTTTCTTTTCTATAAAATTGTTTTTTGTTTAATTGCTCGCCGTTTCATGAGCGTTTTTCTTTCTGAATAATACATGCTTTTTTTGGGCTTTTTCTCCTATTTGCCACAGGTTGTAAACACACCTGCAACAGTGTATCAACAAAGTTATTCATTGCTTCATCCACACGGGTTTCCTGATCAACGGGGTGTTTCCAATCAATATTTGACAGTAACTGTTATTTGTGTGTATTTACCCAATTGATATCTGCGCCAATGAAGTTCTTTGGCTGTAAATTCAAGTTTTCCTATAGCAATATATTTTCCGTGTTTCTTCTCGATATGTCCGCATCTAATGGTATTTCGATCGCATTATGACCTGCAAGCACAGTTTTAGTTATTTTAATGCTTTTGAGATGTTCTAATGAATTCAGAAGCACAAGGTCCAAATTATCGTTGATTCAAGTTGGCTTCTGAATATTTTGTGTGTGAAAGTAATTATCTACTAATTTTAATATTTTTTCAGCTTGATTTGGTGCAGCTTTGTTGTTATCTTTGCCAATTATGAGGCTACCAGGTGCTACTGCTTGATCATTATTCAACCATTTGATCAATGGAGAATTGAAATCACCGCAAAGGAAGTTTTTAAATTCAGCCTAATCAGTGTTTGACTTGTTGAGTAGCGAAAGTAAGTTCGTTCATGATTGAAGATTAAAAGCAATCTTTATGTTCATTTTCCGCTCGGAATATAAACATATCTAAAATTTAATTTATACTATTGAGTAAGATGCTTAGTCAAGATAAAATACCGTCGGAATTATCTATACGAGTTAAATTCTTCGTGAGAATTTTTTGTTTTGCATTAGTAGACTAACCGTAAATGAATTTCCTTTCGCAACTCTACGTGTGTAAAATTTCATGAGCATCTTTAAAATGCACAATTTCATAGTTTGGTGGTCTATACACTATAAATATTATAATTTTCAGCTCTTCATCTTTAACATCAACTCTTTACAGCTTCCAAGACCATCTTTCACATAGACTCCAACACCAACATTTCCTATTTTTGCGGTCACTTCAAAAAAGAATGTTTTTTTCAATAGACAGGTTGGCTGATAAAACATGTGTATTTAGGTGCGTCTATAGTATGCCATTTGGTCGCAATGGCCGAGGGTATAGCGTTTCCGACTGCATGGCTAGTCATTGGTGCTGCATGCCGCGAGTTGGAGCCCCGGTGTTGACACGGCAGTATTGTGGGAGGGCGATTGGGCGCCGCCCCCCTCTGTGTCAGCCTACCTCCCTCCTCTGTGTCAGCCTACCTCCCTCCTCTGTGTCAGCCTACCTCCCTCCTCTGTGTCAGCCTATCTCTTAGTTAAGAGGAAACGGCTGTATGCCTATTCATGCATACATATATACTGTCAGGTTAAAGAAGTGTTAATCAATATCAAGATAGAAGGTTTTGGATCAATTTTATTTGCCAGATTGGCTAGTGTCATGGCGACCATGTAAATTCATGAGGTGAAACTTTTTAAATTGATTTTATTTGATAGTTTTTTAATGCCTCTTCAGTCACCTCAGTGTTGGCGGCTCTCTCATCAGAGCGTTTAAAAAAATGCCATCTCGACTGGTTGGCACTGTAGTAGTGATGGCCGTGTACCACCGCTACAGATGAATTGACGATGGCGTCACCAAGACGGCATCCGCCATCACTGGTTTTCCTGCTGTCCTGGTCACAGCAACGAAGGACAGCACTGTAGTGGTAATAACCGTGTACCGCTACAGATGAACTCACGAGGGCATCACCAAGACGGCATCAGCCATCACTGGTATTCCTGCTGTCCTGGTCACAGCAGCGGAAGGGATTTTCCGTTGATGCTGCGGGAGGACTTCGTCGGGCACGGTATTGAAAACTGGTGCCGTGTACACGAGACAGTTTTTCTGCACTAACTGTGTGTTCTACATGGTTTATGTTTGGGTGTTGCTCAGATTGTCGTTCCCTTGTCTGCTTGCTGCAGCGTAACATTTTGCTGTTGCTCCAGTGGTTTTCTTGTTTTTCCAATATGCATTCACTCACATTTTTTTGTAGCGCTTTGGATGTGACGATACTAGTCATATCATACCCATGGATGGATTTCTTTGCACCTATACATTGAAGCCACTTCTGTTCCCCGCATTTGTTTTACAGGTATAATGTGCAGTGTTTCAACCTTATCACAAAAAAAAAACAAAATTTTTGCCTGGCTAGTAAAGTCAGCACCTCCTTTTGATCGCTAGCAGCTTTTTCTGTACCCTGACTGCCAGTGGACACTGAGGTACCGCGACCATCAACAGTCTTGCCAGTACTCTGATCACTCGTTGTTTGAACAAGTTTCTTACCAGCCGTTTGGTCTCTAAGGCGATGGCCATTAACAACGGTGAACTAAATAAGAGTTTGCACTCTTACCAAAATTTGTTTTACATGTAGTTTTCTTATCTAATATGCATCATCAAATTTCATCCCGACACAATAGGATACATTGATATCCACATTTAAACATACTTAGGTCAAAAATCCACGTTTGACTGAGTAAAACACGCTGTTCGATGATTTTTCGATGGAAAATATTGATTTATAGAGCAAAACTGTTCAGAAAATTTGGGAAAAACGTGATTATTTAATGATTCTCCCCAAAAGTACTAATTTCAATAACGATGGGTAACAACTATAATTGTGATCACCCTTAAGCTGCACCGCATGGGAGTTCTCGCTAGTCTCGTACTCAGTTGTCAATGAGGAACATATATTCTACCTATGTTCAAAACACTACTTAAAGCATGAGAAGGTTGGATCAAAATTTGCACAATAGCGCTGTAAATGTTCTGTGATGTTGAGGTTGTAAGGTGAGGAGGTTTGCTGGTGTTAATAATAATAATAATAATCGTTATTGAAGCACTCGATGGTACAATAATGATAACAGAGAACATGTTTGACATAGCATTCCTACCAATACATTTCAATTACGTACCAAAAAAAAATACATGGAGACATGACAGAGCAGGGATGAAGTACGCCACATAGATTCGTAGTAGAGTTAGTGACAAACACGAATGTGGAATTAGTAACTGTGTATATTGGGAAGTTAGGAGCAATCCTTCGAGGATCAGGACATGCTCATGTTTGTGTTATGGGGGACTTTAATTGCCACCCACACAGCCTTACATTAAATGAGTGGTAGCTACTCCTGGCAGGTAATGAACTAGACTTTGTAGACGAGTCACTATTACCCCGGGATACGCACACTCATGTCAATCTCAACGGGAGAACAGTAAAATGGTTAGATCACTTAGCCTTTACCCCATCAATAGCCAACAATATTACCAGAGTGTTTGTGGGGAACTACACGCCTCTGTCTGATCACTTGCCACTTCATGCAGAGCTCTCATAACATACGCTCCCTGTAATGGGTAATGGGGATACCGCCACACTGGCAATTCCATGCTATAGCTAAGATTTATTTATTCTGTTCAGTACTCATCAATCAGCTCAAGAGTTTGCCCCTGAGGGGCTACGGATTTTTGCAGCAGCTGACACTGACACGTAAGACGAACGTATAAGTGGCGCAGCTCGCATGGCTGGCAAAACACCATATGGAGAGCGAACACCCAGGGGAAGGGACAGGACACCAGACTGGAACAGGCATGAGGCTGACTTACACGAAGCAAGCAAAGTGGCGTGTGTCCGATACCGTGATGCTGGCCAACCCCGAGCCGGCTTATTATACAATGAAATGAATAAATCGAATAATGCCTGCAAATAAGCACTGCGCTACACTAGAAAAAAACACGAGGATGATTCACGTGCAGCTAGTCTGTCAGAAAAAATGGTGTGTGGGCAAATGATTGATTTCTGAAAAGAAATTAAAAATATAAAAGCGAAAGATAGCTCTTTTTCTCAATCTGTTGATGGCATTACAGGGGAGAGAAATTTCGCTGATATGTGGCGCGACCATTTTGATGGTATCATGAACAGTGTCAACAACGACACTGGCTCATTTTTTAATAATAAGGCCTTTAATCGGTATAGTGATGATGGTGTATGAAGGTGGGAACTTAGGACCGCTGTCAAAAAAATAAAAAATGACTAAGCTGTGGGGGAGGATGGCGTACCTGCGGAAGTATTCAAGTATTGGGCCTGCTCAACTTTTTCATGTCATTTCTATTCTCTTCACTGGCTGCCTTAAGCTTAATTACCTTGATAAGTAACTAATGGATGTTATCGTTAAACCTATTATAAAATCAAAGACAAAATATGCGACCGATAATGGTAACTAAAGACCAATATCAATTGCTACTGCTGCATCGAAGCTACTAGAAATAGTTACCCAAAACAGGCTTAGGCGACTGTCTGAGAACAACGACCAACAAATTTGGGTTCAAGCCTCAGCATGGGACGGAAATGG
>SDVV010010133.1:0-16386 GCA_016164225.1 Gammarus roeselii
TATATTTTAGCTTCGGCTGTTAACCATAAATATACTATATATGTACTTCTGGCAATTTCTTTTACTTATACCCTCAAAACCGATTGTAAAGAAAATATAGTAACAAAAACACATCCTGTGGGCTACTGCTTCTCACTTCGTACCCTCAAATATTCCTACTTCGCAGTGAAAGTAGTCAGGCCCCTGCGCCGCCCAGTGTCACTGTAGCCAGGTCCCTTAGCGCTTATCCGCTGTCTCAGTAACCAGGCCCCTGCGCCGCCCGGAGTCACTGTAGCCAGGTCCCCTAGCGGTTATCCGCTGTCTCAGTAACCAGGCCCTTCACTCTGCTTTGTTGTCACTCTAATCTGGTACCTCGCGCTGGTCTGGCAGTCAAAGTACCTGCCTCTCGCACAGCCCTGCAGCAGTAAGAACCAGGCCCCTTACAATACACTGCCTTCACTGTAAGCAAGCCCCTCGCACTACACTGCATTCACTGTAAGCAAGCCCCTCGCGCTTATCTAAAGTCAAAGTACCGGGCCCAATGGCTCAGTCGCAGTCTCACCCTCCCACGTTTCTCGCACAGCCTGCAGTCAACGTAACCTGTCACTTCGCACTAACCTACAGTCACAGTTACTAGGCCCCACGCACCAATCTGCAGTGACAGTGACCAGACCCCTCGCACTAACCTGCTGTCACATTAACTAGTTGCGATTCAACCATTTCTCCCCAGCGCCAACTGACAGTCTCTCCTCAGCGTTGGTCCAGCCGTCTCTTGTCATCGCCACCCGCCAGTCTCTCCTCAGCATTGGTCCAGCCGCCTCATGTCATCGCCACCCGCCAGTCTCTCCTCAGCATTGGTCCAACTGTCCCTCCCCAGCGCCAAGCGCCAGTCTCTCCTCGGCGTTGGTCCAACCGTCTCTCCCCAGCGCCAAGCGCCAGTCTCTCCTCAGCATTGGTCCAGCCGTCTCTTGTCATCGCCACACGCCAGTCTCTCCTCAGCATTGGTCCAGCCGCCTCATGTCATCGCCACCCGTCAGTCTCTCCTCAGATATGGACCTACCGTCCATCCCATCGCCAGCAGCAAATCTCTCTTCAGTTGGGATCTAGCTGTCGTTCTTTAGCGCCCCTCAATTGCGTTCCGATTGCCTCCATTCAGTCTTCAGGTCCAACCGTTTCTCAGTGCGGAGAAACGGATCAATCATCTCTCCATAGCGTTAGAAGGCCGCCTACCTTAACAATGGCACTAGCACATTTCTCTTGTGGTCAACTCGTCTCTCCTACGGTCAACTCGTCTTTTCTACGGTCAACTCGTCTTTCCACGGTGCGGTTGCCTGTTTCTCAACAGCGCCACCAGCACTTTTCTCCTCGGTGTGACCGTCTCAACCATGCGTCAGCCCATGTTCTCAGTTTTGGTCCGTAACTTTCTCTAAATTGTGGTTAGCCCATTACTACTCCATTCCGGTCTAACCATCTCTACCTAGACCCTCCAGCCCGTCGATTCCCTATTTCAGTCCAGCTTCGCTCCCCCTGCGTTGCCACCCCGTCTCTCCTCAGTTAAGAAACAACCGTCTCTATCCGCGTCGTCAGTTCGTTTCTCCTCAGTCGTGGTCTAAGCGACTCATCTCAGCACCGCCACCCCGTCTCTTCTAAGTTCCTGCCCAACCGTCATTTCCCAGCAACGCCAAACCGTCCTGCATCAAAGTCAAAAACAATTACTCGCTATGAGGTCGCTCAGATGATAAATTCATCATACACCTGAAGGGGTTTGGAGGCGCGTTATGTTATTACAGCATCAAACTATACCGCATCTTCTAATGCATTTTGAGTCACTGCTGTTATAACTGAAAGCAGTTGCTAGCGGACGAATAACGACTAAACTGTGTCATGTGGCATGCCTTCACAATACCATTTAAGAAAGATATACCTTTAATTATGAAAATAACCGACATCCGAAGGCCAGAAAGACAGGGAGGCCATCTCAAAGACCAGAGAATAAAAAAAAAATAGGATCACACAGCAGTTCTAGTCGGTTACAGTTCAATAAAGGGTTTACGTTCTTGGCAAAAATTATCCAAAGAATTCAAAGCAAGAAAGAGAATCCTGCTTACATGAACGCGTGTATCGTTTAAATTTTTCATTATTCATGCTCCACATTAGCACTCCTTGCCCGCGAATCAGAAATACATTTTTTTGTAGGTAAATGTTGCATATTTCTCATCGATTTATCATAACGGAATGTGGAACCCATTCATTCATTACTTGAAATGCAAATACTCGTGATGTAAATGATTGATTCAACGGAATATGCAACGCATTCATTTTGAGTACACAATCATATAAATGTCAGGTTACTTCAAAAAATTCACGCTAAGATCATTCATTTCCGCTTTCTTACCTGGCTACAAGTTGATCCTGCAAGGTATCTGTACCCTCTGTGTTCTGCTCGCATCCAAATCTGATTTAAAATGTTAAATTCCAGTTTCAGTTTGCCAACGTTGGCCTAGAGTTCTCCCTAGAAGACAAACACGACGTTGCGGAAGGTTCACTTTTCCACAGGAGTTGTATTCAGCCACCTCTCGTCACCAAGTTTTTGACAGGTACACTCGTGTTTCCGCCACCAACGCCATCTTCCCTAGACAAAAGCGACTCCTGAGAAGTTGGGTCGAGACTACGCAGGCCTCGGTGGTAACAATTCTTTGATCTGTTTAGTATTCTGCTGAACATGACCGACTTGTGATAGCTAGGATGGATGGGGATGTGGATCTTACCGAAGCCGGGAAACAAAGTGTATTGTCATTGTGGAGTCTTGGAAAAGTGTGTTGTTATCGGAGAGGGAGGAAAGGCTGTTGCCTTTTTATCGTTGCAGAAGAACGGGCTTAACACTTTAATGACAAGCGCTGGAGATGTGTTTCCCTCCCGGGGAAAGTAAATACAGTTTCATTTGCTGTGTCGTGCTCCAAATTGCACAGGCGGAGTATCAGGCAATGTCGTCGTCGGGCACAAAGTTGAAAGCTGGGTAGGCATACAGACTATCATAATGGTTGAAGTATTTTTCATGAAATAGTGATCAAAGCTGAAGTTTGAAACATCCAGTAGGCATACAGACTACAATTTTATCATGGTATTATGTGGAACTCAAGCCGCAAATCTAAGGTGGTAGAATGCAATAACTAACAAACGCTTGGGATTTTAGCATGCTAGGCAGAGCCGAATTTTGGAAGCGTCTATCATGTGAACCATCAGACGCAGGCTATGACTGTGACTACTAATTGAAACATGCGTCAACCTGCCCGATGTAAAGGATACTTCTACATGAACTGACAACGGGTACACAAACGAATGCTAAACACCACGACCAATACCAGATGAATCTATATGGAAATATATTACAAAAATCATTCATAGTACCGAAATTTTACGACATTTCCTTTCCTTCAGGTCATGCCGTTTGGATTCCATCACCTTTTCTGCAGTTGGGTATTTGATCATCCTGTTCGGTACGGTAAATCTCGCTATTCATCCTTTACATCTGATCAGAGCAGATTATTACAGAAAAAATATGTTTGTCCAAATTGTACCTCTAGCGTAAACAGAATCCCGATTGCGCGAAATCTAGTGCGCCTTTAATAACCAAGTACACTAATTTCGTCGACCTTTGGTATTGACATGGTGAAGGTGGGTTGTTAATCCCAAGCCCGTTGGCCCGAGGGAGGCGGTATAGACCGTCGCACTTACGGATCACAGTCAATCAATGTTTCCCTCCGTAATTGGTTCATTTATATCGCGTTGGGTAGAAACTCGCAAACTATGAAATTATTTTTTTTTCTGCTGTTGATTGGTCCACCATTTCACGCATATACTATTCCATTTCAGCTATTTCTACTATCATCATTTACCCGTCATCTGATTAAATCGTTTAAATGAAAATGTTCTAAAAATTAGGGAATCCAAAGCAGGGCGCTGGAAACTCTGCCATTAGGCGTAACAGATCAACAACCGAAAGTACAACTCAGTCATGCCTCAGGTGGAACATCCAATATAGATCATCCAACACTGATACGAGTTGGTCAGCTGATGAGCAAAAATAGAAAAGCGCTCATAAACAATTTCACGAATTCAACGCTATAATAAACAGTGCATCTTTAGTTCATAATAAGATAAACTTGAAAATCGGGTATATAAACTTAAATTCCACCTTAACTTAGATGCCTATGACCGCATCAAATTGAAAAATTCAGTCAGAGAAGTCAAAGGAAACTATGCACTTTACTCAACTAGTGAACAACATGCAGTCAAAAGGTGGCAAGGGCTTACACGTTAGGCCATTGCCTCGTAACAAGCAAACCAAAACGCGACACCGATTTGAAGTAGTGCCTGATGAAACTTATTCTAGGAATACCGAGGACTATTTAGGGTGATTTTAACCGTAACCCTTCCAAATCAAGCCAACGGAAAGAAAGAGCTCAACTAAGAATACTCGGTAAACCAGATTTGAAACCTCACGAGTAGAGTCAAACGATTTAAAGCAGACGGAAGAGACTGGAAGAGGTATGCAACTTAGTTAAATATCATTCCACAATCACACTCCGATATCCATGTGTGTGGCATCCCTTTTAATTCGAACCAAACTAGAATGAAGATGAGCAGGATGATACATCAATAACCTGGCTCCTTCCTGCGAAGCTCAACAAATCCCATTCTCAGATTTTTATAGAGCTATGATTGACCTAGAGTACTTTTCGTTTAATTGAGTTAGTAATATTGAACTCATAATCCCGTATGGACTTAATACCCTCGAAAACACCTTTCTGAACATCGGAGATGAACTCTTTACGGTATACAGATCAAAATATTGTGTCCAGACAAAGTCACTTCCACCTGGTATCTACTTCAAAGGTTCCGACAGAAATGTCTAATCAGGAACCAGAACAACCCTCTGCCCCGGAACAGCACTCTGTTCCGGAACAGATACCGCCTGCATCGAAAGTAAACACAGACTCAGATATGCTGCTGAATCTAAGTCAACGAAAGACAGAGTACAAATATAAGATACCATCGCGGTCAAGATGAAGCCCTTGCCAGATGAAACGAAACTCGCGAACCCAAACCGAGAAATGGAAACCGCACCGTTGATGAAGGTAATTCAATCTGAAATGTAGACAGATGTCGTTGCCCAACAGAATGAATCAATAATAAAAAATAACAATGATGGCAACGATGAAACGATTCAAAACAGACATCATGCATGTTACGAATCTAAAATAATTTCAGCTGGCAGGAAAATCAAATGTTATTAGGTGAACGCTGGAATTCCCTATCACAAAAAGTGCGATTTGGGAACCCTTCTATCAATCAAAATTATCGGCTTAATAGCAATCACAGAAGCGTTTATGAATTTGAACGTCATGAATTATCAAGACGAATTTCTTCTCCTAGGTTTCTCACTATTTCTGCAACATCGTGGATTGGAGTTTTATTCCTCGTTAAGATATATGTACACATATTAACAATTTATTTTTCAAGCGGCGAACCGACATAATATCATTTCAAGAAGATCGCAGACAAACAAAGAGTCAAATCACTCTCGTCTATCGTATCCCTAAGAGCACGGCTGCATATGATATTGATCGATACAACACCCGCCTCGGTGTCGTAAAACATCAAACCTCCCGACATTGGTTCGGACTCAATCGAATTTACTGCCTCTGGCCATCGTCTAATTGATTTTGCTGGCAATAAGTTCATGATTCAATTAGTAAAGAGACCTACAAAAGGCAGAAGCATCATTGATCTCCTATTTAGTGCAAGCAACTCTCTGTCTCGAAAGTTGACGTAGGCGTACCCCTATGAACTATGAACCATGACTGTTTCCTCTTTGCGATGGAGCTCGTGTTGAAAACGACCATGAACTGCTGTCAAGTCCCTAATTTGAGATTATCCAACTTGTATGGTTCAGGAGAGTGAATCGGGTCAGTGAGTATGACCCTCGTACTTGACGTCAATTAACTTGAGTAGATGCCGCGACAGAAAAAATCGATTAGCTGCCAATCATCCCAGGCTCTGGTAAGGAGTATGCAGTGTAGTTGGCTTCACCCATCATATACAAAAAAATACATGACGATTATGCCAAAAAAGAATGGAAAACCAGTAGCTGAGTAAGTTCTAAGGAAGGTTCTATAATGTAAAAAAAAACATGATTATGTGAATTAATTTCCTCCGAACGACAAAACTAATCATAACGATTTGTTGAATGACCGTAGAGAATTAAAAGCTGTCGAATTTTGCGGCCCCAACTGTCGTATACCATCCGGGACCGAATGTAATCCCGAAATAATATTCAATGACTATACAAACACCTCTTGAATTATTATAACCCCAATATTATACATCTCATATAACATTTTGGTCAGTGAGTACTATGACTTTGATGCTTGTTTCCCAACGAGAGCATACGTCGTACATCGCGATACCATCGACGAGACCGGACTTGTCTGTCAATCAGGATTGTGCGATATCATGGAGATAGCAGGGATGGCAGGGAGCTTCTGCCGGAGCCCAGTCTTTTGTGAAAGCTATTAGCTATATTTGGTTAAGCCGTTGGTCACGTCGAGGATCACCGACCGTGATGTGGAGCCTTCCATCTTTGTCTACTCTCAAACCCCGTTTCGATAAATCGTGACGTCATCAAAACTACAGTGTTATCTGTTGTCAAAGTTAAGTTATTTTGCTATTGATTTGATGATTGTTGTCCCGTAACTGAAGTGTTTTCATTGTCAACTGTAGTGTTATCTAGGTCAGATAAAATTGTTCTAAAGAACTTCCATGCAAATATTTAAATATGGGGCTTATGATCGTCATCAGCCTGTAGTGGTAGACACTTCGTCAGCTATAGGCCTGTACATTGTCGTCAACCACATGTACAGTATTATAAAGATATACTATGCGTTTCTTGGACCGCATCTCAAGTATTTCGTTCAGTTCTGGTCTACATATCTTAGAAAACACGTTCTGAAACTAGAGGAGGCTCAACGTAGAGCTACCAAACTGATCCCTTCCCTGCACAATAAATCGTACGAATACAGACTACGCAGACTCAATCTTCATTCACTAGAGAAGCGTCGGATCAGAGCTGACATGATCGAGGTGTAGAATATTAAGAACAGTAAGGAAAGCGTCGATCGAGCGAGCCTTTTCACTCTAGATGCGGGAGGAGTGACAAAGAGCAATAAAAACAAAATCGTTTGGAAGCGTTTCTCGCTCGTCATTACGCGCAATTTCCTCACGAAAAGAGTTGTCGAAGAATGGAACAAACTTCCAGCTGAGGTTGTAACTAGTAATACAATACAAACATTTATGTCACAGCTCGATAAATTGTACATAAATCGCCGATAAATAGCTAAGTCGTTCTCTTTCCTGATGTTTTATAAAACGAAATGGCATATGAAGTTCTCCTTGAGGTTCTACTTCTAAACTAATTCCCTTGCTATCAAGTTTACGCCAATAGACCAATTGTTGTCTTCTTTCACTTGTAAACACTCATCGTCAACAAAACGTCACGCCCTGCGCCCACACCCCGGCTAGTAGTCTACGGTACGTCAACCGGAGTCAAGGAGCCGATGACATAGTGTGGCTTCATTGCTGTTGTGGTGCACGGATGCCGATCTTGGGTGAGAGACTCGTTGCGAACATTACTAAGGAAGAGGTGCTGGAGGCGGAAGAGGTGATGAAAACAGAGAAAGTCCTAGGTTATGACGGAGTTGCGACTGGGAGCTTGACAAGAGGTGGTGTAACGATTGTAGAGGCTGATCAGGCTACTGAATCTGTGTTTTGTGTCGGGCGTGATACTGATTGACTGACCCAGAACCTTGCATTGTTCGCTGTTCAAGAGCAAAGGAGATCAGAATTGATGTTGCAGCTCGAGAGGTATAGTTTGTTAAGTGTTGTCGGTATGCTGTGTGACAAAGTGCTAATCAACAGGATTAGCAACTGTTCGGATAGTGTAATGTTCAAGGATCTGTATGGTTTCAGAAGTGGTAGAAGGTGGGCCGATCACATTTTTACGGTGATACAATCCTTTGACAGTTGCCTTACGAAGGGTACACACTTGTGTGCTGGGTCTTCATGGATTTGGAAATGACCTACGATGAGGTCGACAGATAAGTGCTGTGGAGGATGCTGTATTTGTATGAAGTGGACGATAATCTGTTGAGAGCGGGTCACTGTTTCCATGCTCGAAGCAGAACATGTGTCAGCGTGGGGAGCACGGTGAGTGATTGGTCGACAGTGGAAGTGGGACAGAGGTGAGGTTGCATTTTGTCGCCCTGGCTGTTCAACAGGAGTGTAATGGGTCGTGGCATAGAGCTGTTGGGAGCGAAAGGGCGGAGTTGGCCGTTGGGTCAGCTACTGTTTATGAATGATTCGGTAATGGTGATGGATTCGGTGGAGAAGCATTGTAGGGTAGTGTTGGAGTTTGGTAGAGAGTGTGAGAGGAGGAAGCTTCGTGTAAACGTGGGTAAATATAGAATAATGAGATGTTCGAAGGATGTAGTTGCAAGCAGAATTTATGATTTCTCAATAATCGAGAGTTATTAGAGGAAGGTAAGTGTTTTAAGTAACTGGGTTTGCTTGTGGAAACAACTGAACTAGTGAAAACCGAGGTGATATCGCCACTGAAGGAAAGGTGCAAAGTGTCAGGTGCAATCAAGAGTGTAATGAGATGTAGAACGTTGGGTATTGAAGCAAAGAGAGGGTTTAATGAGGGGTTAGTGGTCCCAACTGAGCTCTACGGAGCTGGTATTTAAGGGGAGGGGGGGAAGCAGAAGAGAGAAGAAGATTGAGTATTTTCGAAATTAAATGTTTAGGGGCATAGCAGGAATGAAACTGAGAGACAGGGTCAGTAACGACGTTGTTCGAATTATAGCGGGAACGGTGAAGAAGTTAGAAGTATTTAGAAAAAGGTAGTGGCCAGAATAGATTCTTGTTTTCTGAGATAGTTCGGGCGCATGGTTAGATTGGATGATGGGAGATTGGTGAGTGGACGTTGACCAAGAGGTAGATCGATGTAAAAGTGAATGGGTTGCCTGAAGCATGGGCTTGGAAGGAGAGACATGAGTGTGGAGGATGTACTTTCCGCTTGTGGCTTCTCGTTGAGAAACGGGATGGTCGTGGGTGAGGCATCTCAGTCTCTCAGACGCAGCAGGGGTAAACCAGTTCCATTGTCGACCCCTGTTGCTGACAGTGACCTCGGATCGCACTCATGACCCAGAATGTTTGTTGCGGGGACCTACGGCCGGATCCTTTAGCGCATAAGAGCTAAGTTGTTTGAGTGCTTGTCTATGAGAGAAGTGTGAAGAGCGCAATGCCGTCAGCCACTTCCTTTCCTGTGGGATTTGGCCTAGTATCTGGTCATCGCAAATACCACACCCTTCGACACTTTATTTATATAGACTTGTCAACCTCAAGATACCCGTGAAGTGCGACACTGATACGCTAAAAGTCCGATTACATATACAAATTGTTACACCGAAAAGTGAGAGCAGCCTCAGACACTAGAATGACTGTCCTATTAAACCCTACTTGGGTTACGTGGTTACCCTAGTGAATCCTGACTATGGAGGTCAAACGACTGAAAATTTGAGCAAAGCTTCCTAAAGTGGAACGCGTCAATGCAGGTCCGCGACTGACGAATGAAGCATAGGTAGCCAAGTTAGGCTGCGGCAATGTAGGTGTTCACAAGCCCACTCACACAGGAAAAAAATTAGCTCTCACTCTCCAATACTCAGCAACGCATGCCCTCTTCGGGCTTGGAGTGAAGTCAGAGTCTATTGTCAGCACTGGATTACTTCTGCTCCGTCATAATGATCGGACAGTCGTCCATCTCGGACACTCTTGTGTCTTTCCTCCCTTAAGCCTGCTTCACGCAATTCATCCACGTGCCTTCTGTCTCGCACCAGGCCTACGCCCTGTCACCTCCGCTTTGATCAAACTTTTCGCACTTCTTCCATCTTTCATCGTCACCATGTGTCCGAATGACCTCAGAACACCTGAATATACATGTCCTCTAGCTTCAAAACCATCCCCGTAATTTATTCATAAATGCCATTCCTGATTTAGTCACCCAAAAGTACTCAAGCTATGCTAATCAATCATTAAATCTTGAAAACATTCGACCTTCTATCTTCTGCTCTCATCCCACGTCTCAGCCCCGTAAAACAAAATTGGGACGACTCCCTCTCTCACAGCTCATTATTTGCTCCCATCTCTAATGTCCTTCAGCTCATTACAATCTTCAGTGTGCCCATAACTTCTACTCTTTTTCACGCTATATTTTACCGCAGTTTCCACGAGTCCAGAATTCTCCTGATGAGTACCCAGATACCTAAAACACTGATTTTTTTCCAATAACTCTCTTTTTAGGCTGACATTTATTCCGCTCGAATCCTTCTTCTCCTGGCTTGAGTGGAAGTTAGTCGCCAATAATACTTAATACTCTAACAAAATCCTTTAATTTAGTTAGTTTAATGGAAGGCTCTGAAATCATGAATTGACAGCTGACCAATGACTCTTATATTGCGCCAAAGTAGAGTTGCTCATAAGCTGTTCAACTGTGACAGTGCACTGAGTCTATCATATCGACACTCCTAATACCCTCTGCTTAAATCTTTCTTTCATCCTCTGAGGGACCCAACAACCCCTTCCCCCCCCCCCCCCCCAAGAGCTCATCAATTTATGCTAATCCTCATCGTTCCCGTCCACACTCCTGAACAGGAATCGCTACTCTAGAACCGGGAGTATGGGATCCGCCTCTTGTCAAACGTGCAGAGTATCGGCACAGGTAAGTAGTCACTGTTTTTGTACAGCGTCGCCTCATGCAAAGTAGCAAGGTTGAAGCTCTCCTCCAACCTTGCTTCCATATCGCACAGCGTCGCCCTAGCCTCACTTCCCACGTGCAGAGAATCGCCACCACCTCATACAGTGTCTGCGTAAGACCCAGCGTCGTTCTGCCAAGGAAAATGGGGGGATGGCAGGGTAATTCAAAGCATTAACAAAGTCAAATCATCTTTTCCACGATCAGAAGTATAACACAAATTACTGAGCTCAGTACATATTCTGACGTTGCCTGAGTCCTTTCCTTGAAACCAACGAACACTAACGACCCTTCCTCTCAGTTAATGGAAGGTAGAATTAACGATCGTGACACTGTAGGGCAGGCCTAGGAGGGAGGGAGTGGGGCACTATGCAAGTCCACTGTCAGCACGGAGAGTCAAACTTCAAACTGAAAAGCTAGAGACCGGTTCTGGCATCATAACGTCAAACTGCTCAATTCGGTACATAGTAACTAAAACTTTTTCCCAACTAACACTGTTCATTTTGCATGTCAAGTATCGCTTATTTTCAGAGCACAAAAGAGCAAGCTGTGCTGTCGGGGACTGTGATGATGGGTTAAACACAATTAACACTTTACTTCAGGACATAGCTAAGCACAAGAAAATAGATTTAGGTCGAATATCGATTCGTGGCAATTGAACATATTTTACCGTCTGGTGTAGTGAAATTATATTTTAAAAAAATCCAGTTTCATGATCTATTTCTTCGTTTTATAGTAATGTTTTCTAGTTTAACTGTGCCTTTAACTTACTTGATACTCTGTACGTCATCTATTGTCATATGTGGACTAAATTAGGCTTGAACCCTTGATTTTGCATCTACGCATAATTTCCATCCAATTTGTAGAAGCTTAACTGGTCGGTGTGTATTAGGGGCACTGGATGATCTCCACAGTAACTCATGAACACGCGCCTGCTGGCTCAGCAAAGCTCTCCTTCAACCTTAAAAATTGCAATATGAACTCGGTCAACAGAACGATACGAATTTGAATTTATTATCCACTTTTATTCATGAAATTTTGATCTTTGTTGACTCACATGACATCGGCCAGCCGCATAATGATGTGGCGTCGTGTACACGTTCCATGATTCATTCCTTCGCCCTCTACTCCCTCGTCCTCTCTTCACCCAGGCCAGATCGGTTGCTTACGGAACTGTTGATGATACGCCAGCATTTGTGCTGCGATAATAAGTAGCCTGTTCAATTAAGTGAACTCATTGATATGGTACAGTTTTTCGTAAAGGTGCGGGTGCTTGGGGTATTGTGGTGACGAGGGAGGACAAAGGCTTTGTGTAGACGAGTCAACTAAAGATGATTTATTCGGTTTGAAGCAACATGACATCAATTTAACACAGCTATACTTTTTTGGAGATGAACGGCACCAAAATATTTAGCACCTCGACGTTTTTTTCATATATAAAATCTGATCGGTAATAATATTGGAATAGTGATAAGAGCTTATCGGTTATAATCAATTATTGAAGATCATCTAATGCGCAATATGTTTGCAATAGGTTCGCTAGTTACCATTTATGATAATGTAATTTGCAATGCAGATATTCCTACACTGAAAAGTAGCTATACCAACAATAGTTCAAAGTGTACGTATGAGGAAAAAATACATTACGGCTTTGCAACAAAGTTTCGATACATCAACGTATCTGATTTATGGAGCGTTCATAATGTTGAAATGTTTCTAAACACCCTGCATGTCTTTCAATTGTTTTCATTTCAGATTCGAATAGTATTAGGCTATGATACCAGACTAACATTTGCCACATAGACATCCCAATGAAAAAAAAATAATGAAACGCTCTGATTCACCATTTCTTTGCTGCCCTGGGGATGCGAATTGCCGAATCGAATATCCATCACCCTTGGAAATATCGGTGACAATATTTGTGATTGGAGCCAAACTATGTGTTCTTATTTATACCCAATTCCTTATCACAGTCCCGTCTTACAAAAAAATAATTAGCTTCTACGTAAGTTGGAATTTGCAAGAGGTCATACTGTGAATAAACAGAAATTCCCCTCATATTATTGTTCCTGCTATCTCTGTGGGCCCCATGTACCGGTGGAAGCAATCAGCCATATCGCTGCTGCAATCGGGGCCATCAACGGCAGCTTTAGGGCGCCGCGAGAATGGGTGATGGGGCTGTCTTTGATAAATGAATGAATGAAGGCCGTCGTTAGGCTTCACTCATATAAAGGGAACCTTCGGCAGGGGTGGTGCAATGATTGGGGCTTTTGGTAGCGGACGAGTTAATAATGAGGACTATCGGCAATCCATTCTGCCGTAATCTATGTTTTTGGCTTCTGGCTCTGCTAGGCGTTGTTGTTGCTGCTTGCGTCTCCCTGCAGCATTTCAAACGGATATCGTTGCAACCAGTGGATGGTCCGGTGTTGGCTCGATGGTCCGCCGCATTGATTGATGGGGTTGGAAGAACAGGAGAAGATGTTGGATAAGGTTGGATCAGAGGTGTGACACTCAGGACACAACGGGTCCTGAAGCCGGTCAATGCGGGACTGGTATGGTCGCTGCAGGTTTCAGTGACTGAAGCTACAGTTAGCTCAGACAGGGTTCAGCGATAAATGCAATGAAATAGGACTTCAGGATAATATTTTCGAGGGGGTGGTGCGATGAACGACACAATTTAGAGCCTGGTAAGCTAAGCCATGTGTTAATGACTCATGGAGTTATTTGGATTTGGCTCCGGATCTCTCCGGCGGAATCATAATCGAAAAGGGAGGGGGATACTGTTGATAGGAAAATTGTAGGGGATGGGGTTCATGTCAAGGACGTCAGGTTTGTCAATAACAAAGGAGGAGTAGAGATGGTGGGGTGCAGGGCACTAGCTTTCGGACGGGCGGTATGTTCGAATTGGCTTGGAGGGGATCGATGCAAGCTGTTTTGACGAAGCCGGTGGCAAGTCAAAGGGAGTTGCTATGTACAGTAAGAGGCTTGCGGTAGGAAGTGTAGGGAATCTTAAGAGTCCAGATCTGAGCGAATCAGATTCGTGTAGCATACGTGATAACGAAGCGGTAGGTGACGAGCCGGTTCGCCTTGTTCCGCGCTCTCAGCTTATCCCTGCGACTGCTCTCATTGAGCGAATTATGACCATTTTTTTGGTGTTAGTTTCTGTGATATGAGAGAGAAGGTGAATTGGGGTCCACCTTTTCACTTGCGATTTAGGGAGCGCGGCTTAGAGGAATCAGGGAGCTATCAAAATGAAAGTCCAGATGTTGGCGGGATTGGTGAGTGTCTGAAGTGAAGAGGGTAGAGTGACTCCCTTTCGCAATTTTGGTGACCAGATGCAGAAGTATGGTAGGTATAGAGCGAAGGGTGTGGAAATCGTTATGAGAGACCTAGAGGGTGAATGTTTCAGAGAGGAGAAGAAAGAAAACACGGTTTAGGGATTTTTTTTTTAGGTTGTCCGTCGCAGGGGTTTCGGCCACTACCAAGACAGTGCTGGGAAACTGGATACAACACAGAGCTGATGGCATTTTCTGCTGCCAAGGACAGTGCAAAGGAACACTGTGCATATGTTAAAGGTAATGACACCTGCCTTACCAAGGATGATGCATGAAAACTTGGTGTCCTACACAGGTGATGGTATCTCCTGCTATCAAGAACGGCCCAGGCAAACTGTTTTCACTGCACAGTTGAGGGTATCTGCTTCTACCAGGGACCGTCCATGCAAGCTGCATTCTCTGCCTAATTGTTAGTGTGTTTGCTGCTGCAAGAGACAGGGCAGTAAAAGTGCATACACTGCCACTGCTGCTACCAGGAACAGAGCAGGAAATCTGAATTCACTGCACTGGTAGATTCTGATGCTGCCAAGAACAGTGCTGGTGAACAGTGTGCAGCGCATTGATAATAGTACGTATGGTTGCGACATCTACTCCCACTTCCAATATCGCTGACTCTGATGTGTCAATGTGGTTGCTGAAAAACATTTAATTCTGCTTCTGTGATTGTTTCGATTCTTCAAAAGATCCTCCACGCAAAAACCATATACAAATTACCATAACAAATTGCCTACATTGTTCAATATCACATGTCATGTTCAAAAATCCCGCTGCCATAGTGTCACTGCATGCCTAGATCCCCCACTCTCATAGTGTCACTGCATGCTTGGATCCCCCACCCTCATAGTGTCACTGCATACTTAGAACTCCCACTCTCATAGTGTCACTGCATGCTTAGATCCCCCACTCTCATAGTGTCACTGCATGCCTAGATCCCCCACTCTCATAGTGTCACTGCATGCTTAGATCCCCCACTCTCATGGTGTCACTGCAAGCTTAGATCCCCCACTCCCATAGTGTCACTGCATGCTTAGATCCCCCACTCTCATAGTGTCACTGCATGGTTAAATCCCCCACTCTCATAGTGTCACTGAATGCTCAGATCGCACACTCTCATAGTGTCACTGCATGCTTAGATCCCCCACTCTCATAGTATCACTGCATGCTTAGATCCCCCACTCTCATAGTGTCACTGTATGCTTAGATCCCCCATTCCCATAGTGTCACAGCATGCATAGATCCCCCAATCCCATAGTGTCAAAAAATGCTTAGATCCCCCACTCTCACAGTGTCATTGCATGCTTAGATCCCCTTCTTCCATAGTGCCACTGCATGCTTAGATCCCCCACTCTCATAGTGTCACTGCATGCTTAGATCTCCCACTGTCATAGTGTCACTGCATGCTTAGATCCCCCTCTCTCACAGTGTCATTGCATGCTTAGATCCCCCTCTCCCATAGTGTCCCCCACTCTCATAGTGTCACTGCATGCTTTGATCCCCCACTCTAATAGTGTCACTGCAAGCTTAGATCCCCCACTCTCATAGTGTCAATGCATGCTTAGATCCCCCACTCTCATAGTGTCACTGCATGCTTAGATCCCCCCCTCCCATAGTGTCACAGCATGCATAGATCCCCCAATCCCATAGTGTCAAAAAATGCTTAGATCCCCCACTCACATAGTGTCATTGCATGCTTAGATCCCCCTCTTCCATAGTGTCACTGCTTGCTTAGATCCCCCACTCTCATAGTGTCACTGCATGCTTAGATCCCCCTCTCCCATAGTGTCACAGCATGCATAGATCCCCCAATCCCATAGTGTCAATGCATGCTTAGATCCCCCACTCTCATAGTGTCACTGCATGCTTAGATCCCCCTCTCCCATAGTATCACAGCATGCATAGATCCCCCAATCCCATAGTGTCAATGCATGCTTAGATCCCCCACTCTCACAGTGTCGTTGCATGCTTATGTCCCCCTCTCCCATAGTGTCACTGCATGCTTAGATCCCCCACTCTCATAGTGTCACTGCATGCTTAGATCCCTCACTCTCATAGTGTCACTGCATGCTTAGATCCCCCTCTCCCATAGTGTCACTGCATGCTTAGATCCCCCACTCTCACAGTGTCATTGCATGCTTAGATCCCCCTCTCCCATAGTGTCACTGCATGCTTAGATCCCCCACTCTCATAGTGTCACTGCATGCTTAG
>SDVV010010134.1:0-16386 GCA_016164225.1 Gammarus roeselii
ATATACATAACAGTTTGATTGCACCTCCTAGTTATATTCTGCCTTTCCGGACGATACAATAAGTTGACCTGACAGTCCAAGCTACCAAAGAGACGTAGAGGCGAATTTCGCCCTGTGTGCACTTTATTGCATCTCGAGACCACGGCTGGTGATACAATAGTCATACAATATCCTTGAGAGGGGAATGCTACGGGGCTACAACGGATGCTGGCTAACAAAAACCAAAAAATGCAATATAGCCACTAACTTTAATGCGTATGTTGTCTGCTATAGGTTGAGTAGGACTTCTAAACTAATTTTTTTTTGCTTCTATAAATATTGAAAACAAAATGATCGTACGTATAGTCATACTAAAACACTAGGTCATTGCGAGACTCCAAATATTACAACGAGGGCTATTTTGTATTACTTTCTTCGATAGTGAGAACGGCCACTCGAGAAAAGGACTGTTTGCCTTCCAACCAGATGACCAATATACCAATATACCAATACTGTGAAAAAAAATATGTTGTTCGTGATAAAAAACATTAATTGTTGTTAGCAACTATCTGATCGTACTCTATTCAAATGAAACAATTATTTAACCATTTTTATTTGGCTAATAAGGGATTCAGACTTATTACTTGAAATGTATTTTATTGAAACTGGCAACGGCCTTTTGAACACTGCCAACTAAGCAATACCCGCAATGCCTACAGAATACTGCTTGTATGCTTACCTAAACATTCTCACAGTTGTAACGTAATGCTCTCTGAACTTCTCGAATACTGACTTCATTGCAAAACCAGCACTTCGTGAACTGCTTACCTGATGAAATTTGTTTTCCTAGCCCTACAATGATTGAATTATTAGTAATCTTTTATTGCACTGCTAACCGAACACTGCTCTCCGATGAGAAAGTTGCCCGTCGTACCAGTCAGAGCGTCCTCGTGAGGTCTGACTTGTCGTTCTTCTCCATCATGACGACTCGCCCTTCTCCGGTGTGACGGGATGTCCCCTTCTGCCTTTCTTTTTATTTTGCCTGACGAATCACTTCACTACGGCGTGAGGGGTCGACCCCATCCATCTGACGAGTCACCCCCCACGGTGCCTTACAGGAGTCACTTCATAAAACATTCTGAAGAAGGCCAGCAAATTTTGCCTGTCAGATACATTCTTAGAACATCTTGAGCCCATCGTAATTTCGGGAAGAATGCAACTGTTGACGAAGTGGAAAACATTTACGAATATAATAATGTTGTAGTATAGCTAATAATGCTTGAGTGTAACCACAATAGTCATTGAATGTTCGAAATCATTGATAAAGTGGCTCTAGCTTGGCGACACTGAATTGCAGTCTCTTTCTTGAAATGTAACTGATAGAGAGACTTTGGATATATTCGCATGTTCATGCGAACTCTCCATTTGCACAATCAAATAAACTCTCTTTGGCGAGGAAATTATCATCTTCCCAAGAAAAAACTTGGCCGAGCTTGAATACAAATGAGAAGAAGCTGCCCAATGCAAGCAGGCATAAATTACCGTACCCCGTTTGTACATCGAATAATTGAATTAACTACCTATTTTTTATATTATATTGACGTATAACTCGATCGGGAATTTTAAGTAAAAATTCCTTATGAAACAAACTTGGCCGTTTTATGGCCTGACTCTGTTACTCGTCGTACAGCGATGTGAAAAAAACTCGCAGGTAAGAGGGATTATTTACCAACTGGTTTTCGGAGAACATGTGTGTATATATGAACAGTAAGCTAGGGCTTACACGAATCTTCTGCTAAAGTCTCTGCTAAAGTCTCTCAATCGAAAAAAAGAACTACAAGTGCACCTAGACTCTGGATTAGCCAAGAAACTTACAACTTTGTTCGTAGAGAGCAGTGATCGCATCAAATCTTTAGGAAGATTCGTCAAATAAGTCAAAGAAAACCAGGAACAGTTCTCAACTGTTGTAAGTAGAAAGCAGACTGGCGGTGGCAAGGCACCACACGCTGGGTCATTCATGGACTCACCGCAACCGAATCACTACGCGAAGTCGATTTGGGTAATGCCCGAAGCAATGGATCGGTGATTGAAATGTTACCTCGTTCAAATTTTACCAACGAAGAGAAGGAGCTCAATTAAAATTACTCGGTAGGAAGCCAGTCATGAAAATTTACACAAGTGAACTCATAAGTCAAATGCAAAAGAAACCTTCTTCTAAGCCAATCATAATGCAAGTAGGATCAAATACCTGAAACAGACGGAATAGAACTTGAAAAAATAAACAACTTCGCTAACAAGCTCAAACAATCACACTCGAATAGCCATGTCACTGGCATCCTGCCCCGTCCGAAACAAGGAATACATAACATGAACAAGATAATATGTCTAAACAATCGATTAACAACTTCATACGGGCCCCACCAAATCCCATTCTCTGCCCGTTGAGAAACAATGATCAACCTAAAGTATAGGATGGACTAGATACAGTACAAAATATCATCTAAAACGTAGGGACTCAACTCATTAACGCCTATAGACAAAAAAATAGATTAGATCAAGTCACGTCAACCCTACACAAACCCCAAGGTTTTGCCTGACCAGTATGATCCGGCTCTATAATTGCCCCTTCCCTCGGAACAGCCCCTGCCTGCACTGAAGTAAACCCTGACAAAGAAATGGTGTCGGATCAATCGCCAACATAAGCCCGGGTATCAAGCAATAGAACATCCAAGTCCCAATCCAGTACTTGGCAGATCAAACGACACTCGCGAACCCAAAACTTACCACGGAAACCGAATCGTTCAAGAAGGTGATTACAACCGAGAGAAAAACAGAGGTCGCTGCCCCAAAGGAAAAAATCAGTGTGATTGAAGACAAAAGTAATGGCAACTGTGAAACGCCTCAAGATATACATAAGGCATTTACAAAACTAGTCTGAGGGGTGATGCTGGAACCATCAAATATCATTATGTTAACACAAAAAGTCGCAGAGACTATATTTACAAAATGTGCTACCTTTGCAATGAACGGACAAAACGGCATAATAACAATTACAGAATCCGGGTTGAAATTGACCCCTTGAAATTATTTAGATGAATTCACTCTTCCGGGCTCCTCACAATATCACAGAGATAGGCAAGGCCAAAAGGGTGAGAAGTATTGTTCTTCGATGTCGTCAAGCACAATACAGTATTTGCTGGAAGGTTTCAATATTCCTGACATTGATATGGAAACAAGCAAAAATACTGACACTGCTGACACCTACAAGAGGCAACAATAATCGGGATCGTCAATATTGTGCAAGTGACTCTTCACGAGTGGGCGAACCATTTGAACTTGACCAATATAACCGTACCCGTTTACGTCGAAATCGATTTAAAACCCTTAATACACTGCGATAAAGTCCCTTATTTAGATTAGCTTACTTTGAATGCTTATGAGAGTCAATGACGTCAACGAATAACCCTCGGCCGTGATGTCAATCAACCATTAAACAATATGTTAACTTAACCTATAAAATATTGAACATGTTCATATCCCGCGAGGAAACGGGCGATCAACAGACAATCAGCTTAAGTAATGCAGCATCTGCATCAGTGGAAATAACACCACACGATGGAGCGGCAAAAAATATCAAATACTGAAACGTAGAGTTCTATGAAAGGTATTAACACGTAAAAAACACATGAAAATTAAAATGCACAGAGAGAACTGAGATAGAATATTTCGTGAAATACTACGTAGCTTACGTAGTAAAGGCACCGTAATCTAGCGCCACGTAGAATTTCTATGTAATTGATGAAGTGGCGTCTACGTAATGTTTTCATCGTAATATACACAGATTTTTCCCGCTGTTTGAGTAGAATTCTACGTGAAAATTTCAATATAATTATACGAAAACAGTTAGGAAAATCTAGGTATATAATGAGGAAACTTCACGAAGACACCACTTTGTTTTTAAATAGAACTTCTACGTGGCGCTAGATTACGGTGTCTGTCCTACGGCAGCTACGTAGTATTCCACGTAACAAACGATTTTTGTGGGTGATAGTTAAGTTTAGCATATAAAGTTGGGTGTTTTTGAGTGCTTACGGACCCGGTGGCAAGAAGAAAGAGGAGGAGATGGAGTAATTTCGGACTGACCTGATTTAGTGTATTGAGCGTTTTGGAAGTCAATTCCATGTAGCTGTACTGAGTGACCTAAATACGAGAGTTGGAGATGTTGTAGTGAAGAATGTGATAGGGAGGTACTGCTTTCCCGGTAGAAATGACAGTGGAGAAAACCTGATTGGACTGTGCATGGAGCAGGAGCTGGTGTTTGGGAACAGCTGGTTCAAAAAGCAAGATATCTACCAGTTCACATGGGTAAGGATAGCCCATTGTGAAGAGGTTGAGAGAGCGTTAGATAGATTTTTTTCTGATTTCAAGGAGAGTGGTGGGGAGGCTATTGGGTGTGCGGGTGTGGAGAGGGGAGGGAAGGGTGGTCGAGTGTCTGACAGTAGTAGGTATACAACCAAGACGCAAATTAGTGAAGGATTATAGATAAGGATAAAAGAGCCGGGCGGGGTAGGATGCGGTGCATGCAACCTTGACGCAACCGGCCCGTACGGGGTTCGCGCAGAAACGAAGAGCGGGAGCGGAGGGTACCGGAACTGGTTTGGTGCCCGAGTCAGCTAACGGACGGGGGAGGGGGGGAGACCGGAAGGGGGACGGAAGGGGGAACGGCGGGATGGTAGCCGGCTTGCGGCCTTGATTGGCAGTTTTTATATTTAAAACATTTTCATTTTTAGTGTATTTATGATCTTCATTGTATTAGTATAAACGTTTTTTCTTCTTTAGATGGTTGTAGTGGAGTATAATTGGTCACTAACTGTTGCTCGTTATGTATATTTATACGATTTCTGGTGGGTGCTGTAGAGGAACCCCTAGGCAGGAAGTTGGGAGCGCTCCTGGTAAATTAGGTGAGTTTGCTCTAGCCTGTTATTTGTCGTGTTAGTTGTTTCCGTCGTTTATTGTTGTGTTTCAGTGAAAGTTTCGTTATAAATTTATGAATGATATATTGTTCATATATGTTTCTATACATAGATGTTTGAATTTTTATCCAATTGATGGTATATTTGACTCATTCGATTGTTGACTTGCGGATTCGTAGCGGTGGGGGCTTAGTATATTTTGTCTGTTATGTTCATTTATCACTTTATATACTGGTAAAAGGATTAGTGTGGTAGGTATGTCTTATAACTCAATTTGCAGTCTTAGTGTGCGATCGACCCTGTTTATACCAGCCTGAAGGTAGGATTGCAGGCAAGGATCTGTGTTTCCCATCTATTTATTTCATATGTATATATTATCTATAGGAATAGTATGGATTATTAGTATGATTATTGGCGAGATGAAGTATGTATTGTGGGATGATGCAGCACCTACGGTCGAGATTCTATCTACCCCATGTTGCATTTTCCACTTTTGAAACATTTATATCAGTGTTCCATTGACGCGGTATTCAATTGGCGAAAATACCTGAACGATATGGATTTACTGTAAGTTAAAATATTATGTTATATATACCTAGTAATGATCGATTGATTTCTGTTGAATTTGCGCAGTTTTTGGAATTTCGATCAGTTAACTCATACAGTTTTTGGCATTTAAGGGTATTTTAGGCTTGCAGCTTCCACATTATTTCAGGTATAAGGGGGTCGGTTGTTGCATCATTGTGGTAGTTTTATATGTATATATGAAACATTTGTTACGATTTAGCCGTAGTTACTTTAGTTAAAGAGATGTTAATTTATCCCTGTTATGGACAGAAGTTGTGGGTAATTTCATTAGATTTTTGTATGTACTATACCGTATTTACTATAGGTTTCAGTTACGTCGCCTGCATGTCTTGATATCTTATACACATTTCTTGTTTGTTTGGTTAAATGATAATTCATTCTCATTCATCACATTTTTAATGTATGTTTTTGGGTATGGTAGAGAATAAATCTTCTTGCTTTGTTTTATCTCGTGAGATTCAGTGTAGGTCTTTCAGTTTTCTAGGTTCTCTGTTGAATTTTTTATCTTCAATGGAATTTTCTGGTTATTTATACAATATCAGAATATATTACTTATGTATCTACATTTTAGAACATTATTTCAGGTCTAATTTAGGTACATATTGTTCTTTTTTTGTGTTTCATATTTCTTCTTTCATCCTGATACAATATTTGCCGTAGTTATTATAGATATAGAACAGACGATTTGTTACAAACTTGGTCTTGCTGTTTGGGTATTGTATATTTATTGTACGACTATTCTTCAATATTTAAGGGGAGTTAGAGAGTCCCCTAGGCAAAAGCTCATTCTGTTTATGCTCGTTTGTGTAAATGGACCGATTTATTAGGATGGATACCATATTGTAGTATAATGGTTATGTGAATAATAGCAGAGTAGAGAACCTTATTTAGCTATTTCATATATGTTCTTGATGTTATGTTGTTTTTCCACGAGAATCATAGGAATGTATGTTTAAGAGGTGTAAGTCCGTACTGCATCTTTGTGGAATTTTCGTCATTGATCCCTAGCAAATGTGTAGTTTAACGTTTAGATGATAATTTTCTGGATCGATGGGTCCTAGTGTAGAGGTGGTTTTTACTCTTTGGTTGTCATTTTGGAGTTCATCCATGTTCAACGTGAATTATGTATGTTCTTGTAGACGTCGATATTGAGTTTCATGGTTTGTTAGTGAGGTTATGCGACAAGCTACTCATCGTTGTAGTGTTTTACTTAGGTCATCAGTAATCAGAACCTAAGCTTTTTATGGCCACACACTCTCTGAGACTCATTCTTGACCACTGTACATGTGTCTAGATTTTGATTAGGTCCAAGATGTATCTTTGTTCGAGGCTGTTCAGAGACGATGGGATAACAAATGCGAGGTACGTCTGTGGCATCGTATCATGACTGTGTGTTACCTCTAAATTTGTTATATATCAGTGGTAGATTGCTAAGAAGTGACCTAGTAAAGCATTATAGAGTTCATTTTTATGACACAGTAGGCTTGGATTTGAGAGGCATAGCATAGCATCAGTTATGTCTAGGAATGTATTATAGATTTGAATGGTATGATGGTATGAAATAACATTTTCACATTAACTCAGCGTAAAATGTCAGTTTTTTTCGGTATGGCTGATATGTTAGCATACGATCTTAGTCATGAACCTGATCACGTCGGATATTGGAGTAGGGTTCATTACCTGGTTGCGGTAGGATACACCGTATATAATAGTTAATCATTGTTGCTAATGGTAGTGTAGGAAATCTTATTTAACTATTTTTTAGATGTTGGTGTGCATTTTGATTTGATATCATAGGAATATATCAGTATTCGATATAAATTTGCCTATTTTCATGGGATGATGAGTATAACATACGCTTATTTGGATGTAATGCTTCAAAAATTTGGTGTGTTTCCCCTCTCGACATTATATTTGGGTCCGGTTCCATATTACCTTGGAAAACTATTCGACCGGATTTGTGTTGAGTGTTAGCGTTGAAATTTTTCAATAATTGAATGAACATCCTCAATTATGTTATCCAATCGCAGGTCTTTGCTAGATGTTTATTCCCGCAAGTCATACTTTTATAAATGTTTGTATCTAGTTTGCAGTTTAGACACCTAGAAGTTTTTGATCATTTTAGGCTTTTATTATGGGAATGCGTTCCCATTCAGAATATTTGACTTTTTCGACCATTCACCATATCCACTTTAACATTTTTTACTGAAGGTCTGTAATGATGGCCATAATCTTAACTCATTCTAACCTAAAATTACCAAGGATTGTATATTTTCCCCGTTGCATACATATGATTTTTTTTTCTTTTTCGTTGATTTAACCTTCATCCTTATCAAATCCATCTACTTGACCCTGTAGTTTTACCAATCTTCAGCAAATTGTGTGTCTACATTTATATTTATATTTTTTTAATTCGTTTGTTACAAGTCCAGTAATATCGACCAGTCTCGGGTAATGTTAGGTCATCGCTCGTTTGTGGATTTTCATGTTCAAAACGTTCATGTAAGCTTACCCCACACGTTAGTGAGTGTCACGAATGTTAAAGCATTAGCAAGATTTATGTACGGTTTTACTGTTGGAATATGATTTTTTTTGTAATGTTGGATGTGCTGCTCCTACCATTTTCGTCTATCATATCAAATATTGAATAAATCCACTCCAACAATTTTTTCCTACAGATCTGCATTGTAAGGTCCGCAATCCACAAGATCTAGGATATAAACCATGTCTAAGGTACATAATTCGCGAAATATATATCAATGTACGATAACCTAGATCAAACATCGATGAATGCAAAAAGGGTTACCATACAATGACGAACACATTATTACCTAGGCAACTTAACCTATTCCTTCCAATAGTTATGTATTTATACTCAAGTTTGATGGTTATGTATGATATTGATGTGTATGATTCTCTCCACTATGGCTGTATATTTATCATATCAAAAACAGTTGAATACATTTTCTCCAAATTTTATCCAACAAAAAACCTTCTGCAGATGTTTGGATATCAGAATTTATCGATAGCTCTGTTACATGTTCGGATAAGACTCAGCAGGTATGATCCAAGAGAACTAATGCACTTCAATTTGTTACATTTTTAAAGTGGGTCAGTTGTACGCGATGTTAGGTTCAAAGATCTAGTCATTCTAACCAAATTAACCAATAATTATATATTTCCCTTCAAGTTTGATGGATATGTATGATATTTAGTCATTATTTTGTGCGATAATCATATCAAATCCCACCCACACAGCACTATTTTTCGTAATTTTTCTTCTAATGTCACACACCAGGTACACACAATACCGCTTTGTACGCACATGCAGGACCGGGCATGGCTTAATGATGTCGTATACAGGGATAGTTACCGGTATAATGTAGACACACACACACACACACACACACCCACACACATTTTTATTGCATATGCAGGATCGGTTAACATCTGAGGCACTTTAACTCTGATATATGTTTTTTTTCCATTAAAACAAAATCCCTTGTTATTGTTACAAGATATTCATTGTGGACCACCTTCACGTCATGATAGGTGAAAAGAACTAAGCATCTTAGCCTATCCTATCATTTTATATCCTGGGATTATATAGTATCGATCGAGTTTTCGTGCATAAATTTGTTACTTTTTTTATCGATTTATGATATATTCATTTTCATCCTCTCCACTTGGCTCTACTTTTTGATCTAGCCTATTCACATCCATCAAAACCTAACATAACCTAACTTTATGTATGGTGTTCAGTCATTGCTATATACATATGAAGCCCTCAAAACGACTCTAAATAATACTTTAACATATTTGCTATTTATTTTGTTGCCACTCTCATCCCATATAAGTTAGAAGAGAGGACCCATATTCAATCTTAGATTGTTCGAATGTTTCGGGTAATTCATATTATTTTTGATTTTGACACAATTCTACGTCACTTCAACATATTATTCACACCCATCATAACTTGACCTGACCTTACGTACGGTATTCAGTCATTGATTTATACATATGAACCCCTCCATACAATTTTAAATATCACTCTAACATACATGTTATTTATTTCGTTGTCACTCGCGAGTCATATATGTTACCAGAGAATCCCCCATTTTCAAACTTGGATGGATTGAATGCTACAAGTAATTCAAATTTGTATTCAGTTTCATTTAAACGGACACTTAGTCTCACACCATGTTTTTCCTTAATTTACTTCAATATCTCCGCTTAACTCTACAACCTTTGACAACTTGCATATCTGAATTTTCATTTTTCTCTCGCCTATATTTTTCTTATTCTTAACGATGACTTCGTTTCAAGTTCTGATCGGACGCTGATTTATATCATACCATTCTGTAACACATCTAGATCATTTACCTCGAGCTAGGATTTCTGGCATCATTTCAACCCTTGAATCAATTTTTTTCTACTGTTTTCGAAGATTCGATGTGACCTCCGACTGTCACGATGTTCACAATTCATTACTTAACCTTCGAGTTTAGGATAATATAATCATTTGATTGAGAACATACATAGTTTTTATTAGTATTTATTAACATCCTTTACAGACCTTGCTGCCATCATCAATATCATATACCTGGTTTTTGAAATTTAAACAGCACTGTTCGTCATCCAACAGTACTTTTCATCACTATATTTCAGTATACTCTCCAAATCCATCTCATACTCCATCATATCTTTGATGCGGATACCGAAGGCTATTCCGTTCCCGTGTGTCAATAAATGTATTACTTCTTCTTCTTGAACCTAATTATTCGAATCTTTTCCAATTCCAAGTCATTCTGAGATTCATCATTGAAATTTTTTGCATACGTTCCAGTTTCTCTTTTGTTCTTAGGTATAATTGTTGTCCACTACCTCAGCTGTATTACAATCATGATGAAGATTTTACCCTTGGATCATATAAATGATCGAGATTTGCTTCTCTTATCCCCTACCCCCCCCCCTCCTAAACATACTTACATACGATTGTAACGCGTCCACATTAGTTTCCCAAAGCAGACTTTTCCTGCATACATTTATGAATGACATCTCCCACTCTTTTCATTCTTTTTCATCCATTCTGAGATAACTGTTATTTTCCACACTAGTCAATATTTATTCGTACCGACTCATATCATCTTCGGAGATTTCTTCTTCCAGCACTTGTAAACAAAATTTTGATAAATGCATGTTCATTTTTTGTTTATTCTATGGCGAAACGTGTGTCTCCCCTTGATCTCAACGTATCACTGACTCCTTTCTTTATCACCAGCTAGCTATTATTAGTTGATTACATGTGGTTTTTCGCATAACATTTGGCCTAACATTTCTCACCTAGTTCATCAACTGTGTATGTCACCTTACTTAAATAGCCAAGTTATCACTGCAAAATAGAGACTTAGCTATGACATTCCGCGAAAATTTGAAATTTCATTGAGATTTTGAATATTAAATTTGTGTTATATATTTTTAACTCATGTAACACGTACATACGCTTGAATAATCACATTCACATACGTACTCAGCCCTATACATATACACAGTTGACGACCTAGGTGAGAAATGTTAGGCCAAATGTTTTGCGAAAAACCACATATAATCAACTCATAATAGCTAGCTGGTAATCAAGAATGGAGTCAGTGATACGTTGAGATCAAGTGGAGACACACATTTCGCAATAGAATAAACCAAAAAATAATAATTCATGTATCAAAATTTTGTTTACAAGTGCTGGAAGAAGAATTCTCCGAAGATGATCTGAGTCGGTTCAAATAAATATTGACTAGTGTGGAAAATAACGGTTATCTCAGAATGGATAAACAAGAATCAAAAGAGTGAGAGACATCATTCATGAATGTATGCAGGAAAAGGGAAGTCTGCTTTGGGAAACTAATGTGGACGCGTTACAATCGTATGCAAAAAAGTTTAGGAGGGTGGGAAGGGAAGGAGATATGAGAAGCAAATCTCGATAATTTGTATGATCCAAGGGTAAAATCTTCATCATTATTGTAATACAGCTGAGGTAGTGGACAACAGATTATACCTAAGAACAGAAGTGAAACTGGAACGTATGCAAAATTCCTCAATGATGAATGGCAGAATGACTTTGAATTGGAAAAGATTCGAATAAGTAGGTTCAAGAAGGAGAAGTAATACATTTATTGACACACGGGAACGGAATAGCCTTCGGTATCCGCATCAAAGATACGATGGAGTATAAGATGGATTTGAAGAGTATACTGAAATATAGTGATGAAAAGTACTGTTGGATGACGAATAGTGCTGTTTAAATATCAAAAACCAGGTATATGATATTGATGATGGCAGCAAGGTCTATAAATGATGCTAAAAAATAGTGATAAAAACTATGTATGTTCTCAATCAAATGATTATATTATCCTAAACTCGAAGTTTAAGTAATGAATTGTGAACATCGTGACAGTCGGAGGTCACATCGAATCTTCGAAATCAGTAGAAAAAAATTGATTCAAGGGTTGAAATGATGCCAGAAAACCTAGCTCGAGGTAAATGATCTAGATGTGTTACAGAATGGTATGATATAAATCAGCGTCCGATCAGATCTTGAAACAAGGTCAGCGTTAAGGATAAGAAAAATATAGGCAAGAGAAAAATGAAAATTCAGAGTTACAAGTTGTCAAAGGTTGTAGAGTTAAGCGGAGATACTGAAGTAAATTAAGATAAAACATGGTGTGAGACTATGTGACCGTTTGTATGAAACTGAATACAAATTTGAATTACTTGTAGCATTCAATCCATCCAAGTTTGAAAATGGGGGATTCTCTGGTAACATATATGACTCGCGAGTGTCAACGAAATAAATAACATGTATGTTAGAGTGATATTTAGAGTTGTATGGAGGGGTTCATATGTATACATCGATGACTGAATACCGTTTGTAAGGTCAGGTCAGGTTATGATGGGTGTGAATAATATGTTAAAGTGACGTAGAATTGTGTCAAAATCAAAAATAATATGAATTGGCCGTAACATTCAAACCATATAAGATTGAATATGGGTCCTCTCTGCTAACTTATAAGGGATGAGAGCGGCAACAAAATAAATAGCAAATATGTGAAAGTATTATTTAGAGTCATTTGGAGGGGTTCATATGTTTGTAGCAATGACTGAAAACCATACACAAAGTTAGGTTATGTTTGGTTTTGATGGATGTGAATAGCCTAGATCAAAATGTAGAGCCAAGTGGAGAGGATGAAATGAATATATCATAAATCGATAAAAAAGTAACAAATTTATGCACGAAAACTCGATCGATACTATATAAGTCCAGGATAAAAAAGGTTAGGATAGGTTAAGATGCTAAGTTCTTTCTACCTATCATGACGTGAAGGTGGTCCACAATGAATATCTTGTAACAATAACAATGGATTTTGTTGTAATGAAAAAAAAAACGTATATAAGAGTTAAAGTGCCTCAGATGTTAACCAATCCTGTATATGCAATAAAAATGTGTGTGGGAAAGTGTGTGTGTGTGTGTGTGTGTGTGTGTGTGTGTGTGTGTGTGTTTCTACATTGTATCGAAAACTATCCCTGTATATGACATCATTATACCATGCCCGGTCCTGCATATGCGTACAAAGCGTGATTGTGAGTACCTGGTGTGTGACAATAGGAGAAAAACTACGAAAAATAGAGCCGTGTGGGAGGGATTTGATATGTACATCGCACAAAATAATGACTAAATATCATACATATCCATCAAACTTGAAGATATATATAATGATTGGTTCATTTGGTTAGAATGACTAGATCTTTGAACCTAACATCGCGTACAACTGACCCACATTAAAAATGTAACAAATTGAAGTGCATTAGTTCTCTTGGATCACACCTGCTGAGTCTCATCCGAACATGTAACAGAGCTATCGATAAATTCTGGAATCTAAACATCTGCAGAAGGTTTTTGCTGGATTAAATTGGAGAAAATGTATTCAACTGTTATTGATCTGATGAATGTACAGCCCTAAGGAGAGAATCATACAAATCAATATCATTCATAACCATCAAATTTGATTAAAAATGCATATCTATTGGATAGAATAGGTTAAGTTGCCTAGGTAATAATGTATTCGTCATTGTATGGTAACCCTTTTCGCATTCATGGATATTTGATCTATGTTATCGTACATTGATATATATTTCGCTAATTATGTACCTTAGTCATGGTTTATATCCTAGATCTTGTGGATTGCGGACCTTACAATGCAGATCTGTATGAAAAAATTGTTAGAGTGTATTTATTCAATATTTGATATAATAGACGAAAATGGTAGGAGCAGCACATCCAACATTACAAAAATGAATCATACTTCAACAGTAAAACCGTACATAAATCTTGCTAACGCTTTAACATTCGTAACACTCACTAACGCATGGGGAAAGCTTACATAAGCGTTTTGAACATGAAAGTCCACAAACGAGCGATGACCTAACATTACTCGAGACTGGTCGATATTACTGGACTTGTAACAAGCAAAGGGAAAGAATATAAATATAAATGTAGGCACACAATCTGCTGAAGATTGGTAAAACTATAGGGTCAAGTGGATAGATTTAATAAGGATGAAGGTTAAATCAATGAAAAAAAAACTAACATAAGTATGAAACGGGGAAAAATATACAATCCTTGGTAATTTTAGGTTAGAATGAGTTAGGATTATGGCCATCATTACAGACCTTCAGTGAAAAAATGTTAAAGTGAATCTGGTGAATGGTCGAAAAAGTCAAATATTCTGAATGGTGACGCCGTCTCACAACAAAAGCCTGAATTAATCAAAAACTTCTAAGTGTCTAAACTGCAAACGAAATACAAACATTTATAAAAGTATGACTTGCGGGAATAAACTTCTAGCAAAGACCTGCGATTGGATAACACAAATCCGGTAGAATAGTTCTCCAAGGTAATATGGAACCGGACCCAAATCCAACGTCGAATGGGGGAACACACCAAAATTTTGAAGCATTACATCCAAATAAGCGTATTTTATACCCAACTTCCCATGGAAATAGGCAAATTTATATCGAATACTGATATATTCCTATGATATCAAATCAAAATGTACAGCAACATCTGAAAAATAGTTAATAAGATTTCCTACACTACCCTAAGCAGCAACGATTAACTATTATATACGGTGTATCTTACCGCACCCAGATTATGAACCCTACTCCAATATCCGACGTGATCTGTTTCATGGCTAAGATCGTATACTAACATAACAGCCATACCCCCCAAAAAAAATGACATTTTACGCTGAGTTAATGTGAAAATATTATTTTATACTATCATACCATTCAAATCTATTATAAATTCCTAGACCTAACTGATGCTATGCCTCTGAAAGTACAAATCCAAGCCTACTGTGTCATAAAAATGACCTCTATAATGCTTTACTAGGCCACTTCTAAGTAATCTACCACTGATATATAACAAATTTAGAGGTAACACAGTCATGATACGATGCCACAGACGTACCTTGCATCTGTTAAACCATCGTCTCTGAACAGCCTCGAACAAAGATGCATCCTGGACATAATCAAAATCTAGACACATGTACAGTGGTCATGAATGAGTCTCAGAGAGTGTGTGGCCATAAAAAGCTGGGGTTCTGATTACTGATGACCTAAGTAAAACACTACAACGATGAGTAGCTTGTCGCATAACCTCACTAACAAACCATGAAACTCAAGATCGACGTCTACAAGAACGTACATAATTCACGTAGAACATGGATGAACTCCAAAATGACAACCAAAGAGTATAAACCACCTCTACACTAGGACCCATCGATCCAGAAAATTATCACCTAAACGTTAAACTACACATTTGCTAGGGATCAATGACAAAAATTCCAAAAAGATGCAGTACGGACTTACACCTATTAAACGTACATTCCTATGATTCTCGTGGAAATAAACATAACATCAGGAACATATATAAAATAGCTAAATAAGGTTCTCTACTCTGCTATAATTCACATAAAAAATATACTACAATATGGTATCCATCCTGATAAATCAGTCCATTTACACAAACGAGCATAAACAAATGAGGTTATGCCGAGGGGACTCTCTAACTCTTCCTAAATATGGAAGAATAGTCGTACAATAAATATACAATACCCTAACAGCAAGACCAAGTTTGTAACAAATCGTCTGTTCTATATCTATAATAACTACGTCAAATATTGTATCAGGATGAAAGAAGTTATATAAAACACTAGAAATGAGCAATATGTACCTAAATTAGATCGGAAATAATGTTCTAAGATGTAGATACATACGTAATATAATCTGATATTGTATAAATAACCAACAAATTGCGCTGAAGATGGAAATTCAACAGATACAGATACAGACACTTGGCCGCATCCCCCAGAAAGGGGGGTGGCCGACGGCAAGGCGCACCTCACACCCTCACACGGTCACACTCACACAACTTAGCTTCTTTGTGCTAAAGGGTCCGGCCGGTAGCCCCTCAACTTACACTCTGGGTCCCGAATGCACCGAGGAACCGTCGTCAGCAGCAGGGCCCGACAGTTTTCACTGGTTTACCCCCGCCGCGTCATAATTGCCAGGCCCCCCCACCCACGACCATCCCGACAGCGGGATGCCAATGGCGGGAAAGCACATCAGAGCAGCGTCAAAATCAACCATTCACAACCATTCTCCACTCACGCCTGTTCATTGCACGCTCTCTCGCCACCTTCACATTCATGTCTCTTCTTCCCAACGCCTGCTTCAGACCATCCATCCACCCAAACTTCGGTCTACCTCTAGGCCTGCGACCACTTGCCTC
>SDVV010010135.1:0-16386 GCA_016164225.1 Gammarus roeselii
TATATATGTATATAGTAATGTTTGTGTGTATATGTATGCATTAGTATGCTTTTATATATGGTTAGTCTGCGACCAGAAAAACAAATTCGACTTTCCTCTTTTAAAATTCAACTTTACACAGCAATTTCTTACAGTACTATGTGTGGACAAAGCCTCCTGATGAATATACTAATAAAATTTCCTATGAGTTCAAATATAGAGCGTAAAATGTACATTGAGGAATTCATTTAGTTCAAAATCATAAAAAAACTGTCGGCTGCGACTGTTCATGTACATGTAGTTATATGTTCATTTATATGTGTGTATATATTTATATGTATGTGACTAATAAAATCGGTGGTTCCACTCATGAAGATACTAAATAAAATGATGTGAGCAAAAGTAAAAGTTCTAAACTTACAGCTCATAGTTGAAAATGTATTAAAATATAGTGCATATAAAACTGAACGTTTTGGTCCTTTGGCCATTATTATTAACTGGAAAGAGATAAAAGTACAAATAAGAACGGTTGCGGGAAACACTAAACCTAAACGGACTCGTTGCACGGAATGTGCAACAGCGTTACAGCGGGCTTCAAAAGTTCGATGGAGGTCGTCTCCATTTGTGTTTGACGCAATAATTGGAATGTTTTGAGGCCTCGTTTGTTTACGTGAAAGAGGTCTTCGTAGGTCATGTCAGGAGCGGGTGGACGGAGTCTACTCTGTCATACCCATGTGTGCATTTGGAAAGTTCCGGATTGACTCAGCTTTTTTTATCCATCTAGGTGTATGGTAATGAAGCTAGGCGTAGTACACATAATCATTCACAATAGCACATGAGGATTGTTACCTCAACCGTGGAGTTTAACACTTCAACATTTTACCTCAGGTGCTGGGTTTAACCTATGAGTAGTTGAACTTCAAGTGTAGGATTTACTGATAAACGATTTTAGCCTCATGTTTGGTGTTTAAAAGTTGATTATTTAAACCTCAAGTGTGTGGTAACAAACCTAGAGATTTTAGCCTCACAAACAAGGATTCCAAATACATTGCAGTAGTTCCTGTACTCTTCAATCTACGCCAAACGAGCAATTATGAGCAGTTGCATTTAAATACTGCAGCTCCTATCAGTATCTAATCCCTCGACATTTGTTCATGTAGCTCCATCTCTTGGAACTGTAGAATGTTGTTGTCACATAACTAAATGAAACACTGTGTACGACAAGCATTACCTTTGTTATACGCTAGCCCCTGGTAGGAGTAGCCCTCGTAGCATTTGCTTCTTTATGATATATCTACCAGCATTTGCTTCAGTATGATATATCTACCAGCACTTGCTTCTGTATGATATATCTACTAGCATTTGCTTCTGTATGATATATTTACCAGCATTTGCGTCTGTATGATATATCTACCAGCATTTGCTTCTGTATGATATACCGACTAGCATTTGCTTCTGTATGATATATCTACCAGCTTTTGCGTCTGTATGATATATCTACCAGCATTTGCTTCTGCATGATATATTCAACTGCATTTGCTTCTGTATGATATATCCACCAGCATTTCCTTCTGTACGATATATCCACCAGCATTTGCTTCTGTATGATATGTCTACCAGCATTTGCTTTTGTATGATATATATACCAGCATTTGCTTCTGTATGATATGTCTACCAGCATTTGTCTTTGTATGATATATCCACCATCATTTGCTTCTGTATGATATATCCACCAGCATGTGCTTCTGTATGATATATCTACCAGCATTCACTTCTGTATGATACATCTACCAGCATTTGCTTTTGCATGATATATTCACCTGCATTTGCTTCTGTATGATATATCCACCAGCATTTGCTTCTGTATGATATATCTACCAGCACTTGCTTCTGTATGATATATCTACCAGCATTCGCTTCTGTATGATATATCTACCAGCATTTACTTCTGTACGATATATTCACCTGCATTTGCTTCTGTATGATATATCCAGCAGCATTTGCTTTTGTATGATATATCCACCAGCATTTGCTTCTGTATGATATATCTACCAGCATTTGCTTTTGTATGATACATCTACCAGCATTTGCTTCTGTATATCTTTCAATAAACGGAAAACTTGTAAGCGCTAATTGAGTGGTACTATTATCTGACTTATGTCACTGGTGCCTTATTGCAGGTCTGGTCTCCCTTTACATTTTTTGAGTATACAGTGGTTCACTGTTGCCAATGTAATGTACACGGATATTTTCGTCACTGGTGCCATATTGCAAGTCTGGTTCTCCATTTATATTTTTTGAGTATTCAGTGGTTCACTGTTGCCAATGTATTATTATACACGGATATTTTGGTCACTGGTGGCTTATTGCAAGTCTGGTTCTCCATTCACATTTTTTGAGTAAACAGTGGTTCACTGTTGCCAATGTATTATACACGGACCAGTCCCGTTTTTTTGTTTGCGTGTACCTGAAAGTAAGTCTGAAAAAAGTGTGGTTCTTGTTGTCGAATGTCTAAATATATCCGTGGATTCCATTTTGTATTCGTTACTTGACTGCATCTATGTCATTTAGTAACGCAGCAAAAAGTAACACATCTAAGGATTGCATAGCGCTGATATGTCCATATTCTATTCGCGAGATTGTCTCATGGAGATTGCATAGCGCTGATATGCCCGGATCATATTCGCGAGATTGTCTCATGAAGATTGCATAGCGCTGATATGCCCGGTTCATATTCGCGAGATTGTCTCATGAAGATTGCATAGAGCTGATATACCCGGATCATATTCGCGAGATTGTCTTATGAAAAGAAGCCAAAAATATTAGTCTCTCAGATGTTTTTTGAAGCAGTCCGGTGAATTTGAGTGTTCGCATTTGTTCTGCGGCACCAGCAAACTTAATGTGTATACAGAATACCTAATATAATAAAATTGCACCCTCGATCTAATATGTAGTCACGATTTAAAGTATACTTTGTGAAACATCAATATTTCACAGAGAATCTCGTGAATAATGGATATTTACTTGATTATTTATTTACTCTGGTCATATTTTTTGACTTATTGTTAGAGAAAATATATCTCACAAATATTCATTCACCATTTATTGATATTCCTCAAACTTACTATCATTTATTGCAATTTCCTAGTGTTCGCGAATACACTGCACATGGGAATTTCCATAGACGATAATAACATGTTCACCAATGATTTTTCTTCCAATCTGATGCGCAAAGGAACCACTTCCTCCATTCGCCCTCCAAGCTGATGGCTAACGGAACCACAACATCAATCAGCCCTCCAAGCTGATGGCTAACAGAACCACAACCTCAATTCGCCCTCCAAGCTGATAGCTAACGGAACCACAACACCAATTCGTTCTCCATGCTGATGGCTAACGTAACCACAACCTCAATTCGTCCTCCAAGCTGATGCCAAACGGAACCGCAACCTCAATTCCTCCTCCAAGCTGATGTTTAAAATAACCACTAACTCAATTCGTCCTCCAAGCTGATGCCCAACCAAACCACCACCTCAATTCGTCCTCCAAGCTGATGCCAAACGGAACCACCACCTCAATTCGTACTCCAAGCTGATGCCTATCGGAATCCATTACCTCAATTTGTCCTCTAAGCTGATGCTTAACGAACCACCACCTCAATCCCTCCTTCAAGCTGATGCCTATCGGAACCACCACCTCAATTCGTCCGTCAAGCTGATGCCTAACGGAACCCCAACCTCAATCCCTCCTTCAAGCTGATGCTTATCGGAACCACCACCTCAATTCATCCTCCAAACTGATGCCTAACGGAACCACCACCTCAATTCGTCTTCCAAGTTGATGCTTATCGAAACCACCACCTCAGTTCGTCCTCCAAGCTGATGCCTAACGGAACCACCACATCAATTCTTCCTCCAAGCTGATGCCTAACGGAACCACTACCTCAATTCCTCCTCCATGCTGATGCCTAATGGAACCACCACTGGGCAAAGTCACTATCCCGTGTTTTCCCTATTTCACAATGATAGACTAGGCCGTGAGGGTGGAGGAGTATTGTTTCTCGTAAAAAATACGCTACAAATAATAGAATAGTTTCAATTCAAGTAGTCGGTAAACATACAAAGTGTCAAATCACACTAGTTTATCGTCTTCCCAAGAGCGTGTCGCAGATGATATCGATCTTTACAACACCTTCGTCGATGTGGTCAGAACACAAAACAGTCTAGTACATGGAGACTTCAATATTCCCGATATCGATTGGAAAACAGAAGAATGTACGTCCACAGGCCAATGCCTAATTGATTTGCTGACGTTAAGTTTATAACCCAAATGGTAACGGCACATACATGAGGTAGCAATATTCTTGATCTTATATTTAGTGCAAGTGACTCGCATGTCATGAACGTCGAAGTGGGCAAGCCCCTCGAGTTGAAAACGTCAATTACCTGCGTTGTTGACGTTTTCAAGCTCGAGTTGAGAACGTCAATTACCTGCAAAAAAGTCCTTAACTTCAGACTAGCTAACTTTGATAACTTAAGAGAGGCAATGGCGTCAGCAAATGTAACTCCTGGACAAGATGTTAATCAATCGCTCAGCAATTTTTTGAGTGCACTTAAAGTATTGAAAATGACCATGTCCTTCGCATAAACAGGCGAACAGCAGTCAATCAGCCTAAGAACTGGAAAGGAGAATTGCAGCGCCTTCAGTCGCAATCGAATAAGCAGAAGCACCCACAAGACGATGCTGCAAAATATGAATACAAAATAAGCAGACCAATTTTAAAGAAGGTTCAGAAACGAAAGAAAAAGATTACGAAAACGAAATTGCGGCCAACCCCAAAACGAATCCGAAAAAATTTTCCGTTATATATCGAGCAAAAAAAATTCAAGATCTGTAATTGGCCCTCTTGAAAATGATATTGGTGAGCTAGAAACTAACGACACTCAAATGAGTGTCCTGTTTAACCAATTTTTCTGTTCTGTAAGTACGTTAGAGAATGCGAATATTTATAATCCTGAGGATATCATAGCGCAATGACAAATCGAAGCCCTCAGCACAGTGTACTTTTTCCCTGCCGAAGTTACTAAATACAGTAAGTAGAAAAGTTTAAATCCTACAAAATCTCCCGGTCCAGACCAAGTTCATCCCAGAATACTGAAAGAGACTATGAACGAAATTGCCGAACATCTAGCAAACATTTTCACCCAATCTCTCACAAATGGCACCTGCCCCTGTCAATGGAAAGAAGTCAACGTCACCCCAATTTATAAAAAAACGGGGACAAAAAGTGTCCCTGAAATTACCACCTAATTAGTCTCACCTCAGTCATAGGTAAATTGATGGAAAGTTTGATCACGGATAAAATTGAAAAATTCCTAGAAAAAATAAGTTAATAGTTGATTCTCAGCATGGCTTCAGACGCAATCGTACATGTATTACTAACCTGCTGCCTTTTTCATGAATGTTATTGAATTTCATGACGCGAAATCTCCGACCGACATCATTTACCTTGGTTTTCAAAATGCTTTCCACAAAGTTCCTCACAAATGCATGGTTAGTAAGTTGCACAGCATCGGTATTCGAGGCTAACTCAATAACTGGATAAAATGCTGCTGGCTCACGGACAGACGGCAGCGAGTCGTACTTAAGGGAGCTTTCTCCAATTGGGGTGAAGTTTCAAGCGGTGTGCCCCAAAGATCGGTGTTAGGTCTTGTTCTCTTTATAATATTCATAAACGATCTCGACAGCAACGTACTCTCGAACATTAGTGCGTTTGCAGACGATGCCAAGCTAAGAGGAAAAGGGCAAACCAAACTCGAGTGTGAGCAGATCCGATTAGACTTTAACAAAATTGTTGAATGGTCAGAGAAGTGGCAAATGAAATTCAATGTAGACGAGTGTGAAGTTATGCACATTGGTCACCATAACCCTAAATACGAATATTCAATGCCCGGAAAGAAACTGATGCCTGTCACCGAAGAGAGAGATCTAGGTGTCATCATTAGTAACGACTTCAAAAGCAGCAAGCAATGTAACGATGCAGCCAAAAAAGGCAATACATTGTTAGGCATGATATCCCGCACAATCTCGTACAAGAGCAGAAATAGTATTCACATGTTATACACTGCATTTGTTATACCGCATCTTGAGTTCTCCGTCCAATTTCGGTCTCCATACCTCAGAAAATACATTATTAAATTAGAGAAGGTCCAACGTAGAGCTACCAAACTTATACCTTCGCTGCGCAAGAAATCGTAATAAGAGACACTGCACGAACTCAACCTTTATTCACTAGAGAAACGTAAAGTCAGAGGTGACAAGATCAAAGTGTGGAAGATTATGATGGGTAAGGAAAACGTCGAGCGATCAAGCCATTTCACTTGAGATGCGAACGGAGTGACCAGGAATAATGGATACAAAATTGTTGGCAAGCGTTTCACACTCGATATTACGCGCAATTTCTTCACGTGAAGGGTTGTCGAAGAATGGAACAGACCTCCTGCGGAAGTTGTGAACAGCGATACAATCGAAACGTTCAAGTCACGGCTCGACAAATTCTTCCAAAATCACCGCTAAATAGATCCCATCTATAGCACTTTGGTCAGTATATTAGTGAAAAATGAAGTCCGGCATTGACACTCATACGGTTAAATTAGTGCCCGGCATTGGCACCAGCACGGTAAAAAATGTACCCCGCATTGATACCTGGTCGTTGCAAAGCGGTGTTCAGCAATGACGCCGGTCAGCATTGGTTTAACGAGGAATGAAACTGTGACAATCTCAGATCAGCACCGTGGGTCGGTGGCTTCCTCTTCAGGTGCTGATTTGAGGTGTTCCGAGTATCATCGTTAGATGCTGTTTCCTTCAACAGATTATTTCTTTCTTGATCGATTAAAGCATAAAATATGTAGACACAAGATGCTATCTTAGAGGTTCTACTTCAAAACTAATCTTCTTACTATCACAAGGAACCCAGTTTGTGCCAATAGGCCTGTCGTTGTCTTCTTACACTTTTGTAAACACTTGTAAACACCACCTCAATTCCTCCTCCAAGCTGATGCCTATCGGAACCATCACCTCAATTCCTCCTCCAAGCTGATGTCTATCGAAACCACCACCTCAGTTCTGCTTCTGAGCTGATGACATCTAGAAACCACCATGAATCGCTGATAAATAGCTAAGACGATCCCTTTCTTGATGTTATAAAAACAGAAATGGTACATGAAGCTCTCCTAGACGTTCTACTTCAGAGCTTGCCAATAGGCATGTTGTTGTCTTCCTACACTTGTAAACACTTGTAAACCCCCTCAGTTCGGCCTCCAAACAATTTTTAGGGAATCAACACCACATAAATTCGGCCTCCAAACAGTTGCCTAGGAACCATCATCAAAATTTCCTAAACTACCAGCACAGTCTCACTCACATCACCCACGAAAAAAATTGTAGATGAAGCATTTTCTCCTTCCCATCTATTGTCAGGCAATAGCCAAAGAAGCCATCTTCCGCTGTTATATTGACCTTTCCGTGAAGCATGGAGATAGCTGTTGGTGGGATGGTTGGTCAAGCTGTTAACACTGTGTAATCTCTTGAAGAAGGAGGTAGCGAAACGGTTGTCCAATTATTCTGAAATTTGACCATGTCAGGATGTCTCATTTATCTCCATTTATGACTAACCTTTTTTGGCATTCCACTAGCCTTTCATTGTCAGCGTACTTATCTATTGCGGTCAACTTATAACCTTAGTTAGAAGGATTCTCTCACCTAATTCATGTAGCTGCAAATTCTGACAATTTGTGTGACTTGTCAGTTGCCATCTCCTGGTAACTTGGAACTCTGTTGAGTAGTCGGGCTCTGAAGTGGAGTAACTTTATGAAGCCTTGGTTGTCGTTTTGTAACAAAGTTTTTGATATGATCTTAGCTGTACAGAAACCAGACAGAGCTTGGCGGCTTGGAGGCTGAACTGAGCTGGTGGTTCACTGAAGGCACAGCTTGATGGTGGTTCACTATAGGTACAGCTTGATGGTGGTTCACTATGGGTACCAGCTTGAAGGCTGAACTGAGCTGGTGGTTCACTTTAGGCACAGCTTGATGGTGGCTCACAGTAGGGACCAGCTTGGAGGCTGAACTGAGATGGTGGATCACTATAGACACAACTAGATGGCGGTTCACTATAGGTACCAGCTTGGAGGATGAACTGAGATGGTGGTTCACTATAGGGACCAGCTAGAAGGTGTTTCGCTATGGGTACCAGCTTGGAGGCTGAATTGAGATGGTGATTCCTAAAAAAACATTTTGAATTTAAAGTTACGGTCTTGGAGTATTCCCATGTGCAGTGGAAATACCAATTAGTATCTGTAATGTTTAATTAAAGTTAGCAAAACAATACTTGTATGTAAAATTCAGGACAATTTATGTCATGGGTTATATTCACAAATATTATCAAACTGCAATATATTATCATATGTGTATGGAATAATAATGCACGAGAAACGAATAGTTTTATTTTTGTTATATTTTCTCATTCTAAGTATCACCAAATAGAAAATACAGTAAGTGAATAAGTAAAATAAATAAACTTTATCCACCAATTGTCATGTGGCATTCTGTTGTTTTACAAAGTATTCCTTCAATGTATATATTCTGGTTATACATTAAGTTTGCAAGTCCCATGGGACAAATGGGTACATGGTCATCCCCGCAACAGCTCAAAAAAAACTCGGAGAAACATTTTTTTGTGATAGTCTTTAGCAGTCAATCTCGTGCATATGGTTCATAGATAACTGCTATTCGCGATCTTGAGAATCTTGTTATTTTTTGCGCTTCATCATTACACCTACATATTAAGACATCCGACAGTAAGGACTACAACTGTGTGCAGACGCACAGTTACTCATAGAAACGCAAAATCGCGAGTGATCTAGGAATAAAACGTCTCCAGGTACGGTATAATTCTGAAACTGAGTGAAACACTGCAGATTCATAACAAATAAATAAGAACCTAACCTACAATACGACCCTAGTGACTGCACACTAATGATCACAAGGCTGCGTCTGCACTCACGCATAGTTTGAATGAAGATTAACTAGTATGCCATCAAGAAGCATTGACTACTACAAATGTACGGGATCGGTCCTACCCAGCTCCAGCGTTTGGTAGAAGTTCCACACGGAACTACTCGACAACACGTACGGGGATCGGCCCTACTCAGGTCTAGTGTTTGGTAGAAGTTCCACACGGAACTACTCGACAACACGTACGGGGATCGGTCCTACCCAGCTCCAGCGTATGGTAGAAGTTCCACACGGAACTACTCGACAACACGAACGGGGATCGGTCCTACCCAGCTCTAGCGTTTGGTAGAAGTTCCACACGGAACTACTCGACAACACGTACGGGGATCGGTCCTACCCCGCTCTAGCGTGTGGCAGAAATTCCACACTGAACTACTCGACAACACGTACGGGGATCGGTCCTACCCAGCTCTAGCGTGTGGTAGAAGTTCCACACGGAACTACTCGACAACACGTACGGGATCGGTCCTACCCAGCTCCAGCGTTTGGTAGAAGTTCCACACGAAACTACTCGACAGTACCAAGAGCAAAAAGCTGCATGTACAAATGATGAGGTATCAAACACTTATTGAAGTTGCTGTACACAAACAAAACTGCACAGAATTGCTCAGTTAGCGTAGATTGAAGAGAGGCGGAAATAGTGCAACCCAGGTCCAATCGTCAGTCATGAGGCTGGAATCCCCAAGTGTTTAACCCTCACATGAGCCTAGAATCCGTCGCTGTTAAACCTCACACATAAGGGCGTAATCTTGGAGTGATAAGCCCCACACATGAAACTAGAATTCTATTTAGGTTGAAGCCAGTACATGAGGAGAAAATATTTGAGAGTGGAACACACACATAAGGCTAAAATCCTCCTTTGATACGATGAATGCTTATATGTGCCACCCCTATGACTATATTCTGAAAGGGTCCAACGGAAAGTACTCGGCAAATCCTTCTCATGCTGGACGCTGTTGCGGGTGTTACTTTTGTGCCGTGTTTTGTGTATTGCTTCTTCAGTCACCCAAAACACACGGCTGAAATTTTCATGTGTTAAACCCCAAACCTAAGACTACAATTGTCACGGGCTAAGCCCCACACGTAAGATTAAAATCCTCATGCAGTAAACATCATGTGTTAATCCAGGCCCATAAGCCTAAAATCCTGCTACATTATATCCTACCCGAAGGACTGGAATTCTCTTAGACCAAATCACACACACGCGGCATTCATCATCACATGAAATACACAAAGTCATCAAGCTGATTTAACTTGTGATCCCTCCTTGATGAGCTGACGGGAATTTGGTCATCGATGGCATTGTAGTGGATTGCGTCGTTCAATTATTGATGATTATATAAATGGTGTATATTAACAAGTCATATATTTTCTGTATGGTAGTGTGTAAATTTTTTTACAATTATCAATGCTAATTCGTACCGTTGATATCTTGAAGTATAGGTTCGGAAACAATACAGGATTGGGTTGGATGTTGTGACGGTATCCGTCTATTAAACAGTTACCCATCAAAAAATTTGAAGTGAATGCTGAGACGCACTCCTGGCAAGACGGTATTTGGTCATTATAATAGAATACTCTTCAAAGAGCGCCCAATGGTTCAATAGCGATATAGAGTAACAAGTTCAACAAAGCATTTCTATATTCAAACATGGCACCAAAAATATATACATGGAGACAAGACAAAGTAGTTTTGATATACGCCACATAAATTCGTAAGTTGAGTTTGTTCAACATGATAGGGTTTCATATTGGACTTCTCCATCGTACTGCACATTGTGTTGTTAGTACTTGTATTATATTAGTTTACAATATGCACAGGCGCTCCCTTCTCAATCGTTATTTTGAAACGGTGTCCCATGAAGGATTAACGTGGTCAAAGGCGTTTTGCCGTCTAGAAATTAAAGGTACATCTTTGGAAGGTAGTTAGACATACCGCAGCAAGGGAAGAAAATAAACATGACATGGAGGAATTGAACAAGACCATCTATAGACTTCTGCTAGGATACCCTCCTTCCCTACCGATTTTCCATTTTTAAATCTCCAAACCGCGATTTCTAACTCACAGGAGCCCACATATTACTTGACTGCCGTCGCTACCCAATGTGATTGGCGGATAACCATCTGATTGTTGCATACAATTCTCTGAGGTTTGATCGCAACGTATTTGTCTTCAGGACCTAAGGCATATTCAATGTGTACTTTAATATATATTATTATCTCCTCTGCTCGGGACATGATCCCGAAGGCTTGGTACCTCTGATTACCTAGTGAAGTAAGATGGACGCTATCGTTCTTCCACGGCTCCATTTATTCGGTTACACGATGTGATGAATTCTATGCCTACGCGTGGCTATAATAAAAAGATGTACCCTGCAGTTCAAACACATGGTCTGATGCCCTCAATATTGTTTCTAAATTTGATTTGATGGCCTTAACTAACCATCCCACGTTTTCCAGATTGTTGTCGTTATATTTTGAGGAGCGTTGCCGATATATTTTGAAGAGTGTTGCCGCTATATTGTGAAGCGTGTCGTTATGATTTTTAAGCGTCAATGATTATTTTACTCTAGAAAAGAGAAAAATTTGTCCTACGCCGGTATGGAAATGATAGGAATTCGTATGTTTTATTAAATGTCCCAGTTTTATTAGTTTTGAGTCATTTATTGACTGAAGTAAGTTCTCAGTTAATTGCTTCTGCTATAGTGGTGTCTGTCTGTGAACACTAAAGATTGTATCTGCTATAGTGGTGTCTGTCTGTGAACACTAACGATTGTATCTGCTATTGTGGTGTCTGTCTGTGAACACTGAAGATTGTATCTGCTATAGTGGTGTCTGTCTGTGAACACTAACGATTGTATCTGCTATAGTGGTGTCTGTCTGTGAACACTAAAGATTGTATCTGCTATAGTGGTGTCTGGCTGTGAACACTAAAGATTGTTTCTGCTATAGTGGTGTCTGTCTGTGAACACTAAAGATTGTATCTGCTATAGTGGTGTCTGTCTGTGAACCCTAAAGATTGTACCTGCTATAGTGGTGTCTGTCTGTGAACACTAAAGATTGTATCTGCTATAGTGGTGTCTGTCTGTGAACACTAAAGATTGCTTTTTCTATGGTGGTGTCTGTCTGTGAACACTAAAGATTGTATCTGCTATTGTGGTGTCTGTCTGTGTACACTAAAGATAGCTTCTGCTATAGTGGTATCTGTCTGTGAACAGTAAAGATTGTATCTGCTATAGTGGTGTCTGTCTGTGAACACTAAAGATTGTATCTGCTATAATGGTGTCTGTCTATGAACGCTATAGATTGTATCTGCTATAATGGTGTATGTCTGTGAACACTAAAGATTGTATCTGCTATAGTGGTGTCTGTCTGTGAACACTAAAGATTGCTTTTGGTATAGTGGTGTCTGTCTGTAAACACTAAAGATTGTATCTGCTATAGTGGTGTCTGTTTGTGAACACTAAAGATTGTATCTGCTATATTGGTGTCTGTCTGTGAACACTAAAGATTGTATCTGCTATAGTGGTGTCTGTCTGTGAACACTAAAGATTGTATCTGCTATAGTGGTGTCTGTCTGTGAACACTAAAGATTGTATCTGATATAGTTGTGTCAGTCTGTGAACACTAAAGATTGTATCTGCTATAGTGGTGTCTGTCTGTGAAGTGTAAAGAAGATACCTCGTGGTTCTGTAGTAATTTACAAAGTATTCCCTAGTTCGGAAATACACATTAAGTTCAGTGTACAATTGTATCGAGTAATGTACTTGGTTCCACATAATACTTGCTTGATCTATGGAACAAGTAAGTGCGTCTGTGTCTGTCACAATTCGTTAGTACACATTAAATTTAGCGTAAAGCCTAATTGGGTAATTTATATGATATAAATAATATCAGGAGAAATCTTTATTAGTAAGGAATTTGGTTACATGTAAGACTTGCTAGTTCAATACAACAAATGAGCGCGTTCGTGTTCTTGAGACAGCTGAAGACAGCTATTGTTGGTTATGTTTTTTGACTCACGTGCATATGGTCCGATTGTATCTAAATTTCACTATCTATGAAATATAGAATAATAATAAACGATAGTTAAATTAACTCCCAAAGAAACGGCATATTGTTCTTTGTTTACATTACATTTATACAAGAATATACACAATAACTTGAGGAGATCATCACAACTTGTAACTGAGTAATTGAGACGGGGTATGAGCGGTAGGGAGGCATCTCGCGTTCTTAGCTGAAAACGAAATTTTCTGAAACATGTCACGACGAAAGAGCCTTCAGAGCGAGTATCAGGTACTAAATAAGTATGCACTATTTCCTGATGACAAAAAGTGTTGCGATCAGACATTGAAATCCTTTGCATAACAGTTGGTGTGAATTCTTTATTCAGATTTGCAGCCAAATACATTAGGTAGCTTATAATGGGACGGTATGGGGGTGCCTGTGTGAGTCATAGAGTCAATGCTATGACTATCTACATATTATTCTCATATAAGCGTAAATTTAATTGACCAATAATACAAATTGGAAACGATAGATATCGTGAGATAGACAGCACTAAATTCCTTTGGGTATATTTTGACAACAATCTGACGTTCAAAAACCAAATCGACAGCGTATCATTTAATTTGTCAAAATTTAAAGGCATTCTTTATAAATTAAACAACATCCTCCCCCAATCTGTCCTTAAAACCCTTTATTTCACGTTTTTCCAGCCATTTCAAATTTACGGAATCGAAACCTGGTACGGAACAGACAAAAATATAACGAATGAAATATTATGCTAAGAAAGGAGGCTATTAGAGCTGTAAATAGCCTTCCATTCAATTCAAATACTAATCATCATTTTAAAGCCAAGAACATCCTGCAACTGGCAGATCAATATCACTCCCAAATTGCCCTATACGCGTCCAAAACTTTCCGCAGAAACTATGATCAAGAACAATTCAATTCAATTAGGAAATTTTTTGGATGTACACAATCATTACACAAGAAATGCGAATAGACTTGTAATACCCATTCATAATAGATAAAAAACCAAATCCAGTACCCACTTCGATTGTGTTAAAATTTGAAACTCTCCAACCCCTGTTTACCGTCAGAATGATTCCCTATCAATCTTCAAGTCAGGACAAAGAGTTATACCTATCATCTTACTAGTCCGACTATGATTTACTATCGCTTTATTGTTTTCTCAACGTCTCTCAATCGTATTTGAATTTGTTAACTTGTTTGGAGCAGATGAATTACCAGCTCAACAACCTTGCAGTATATTTGAATTTTTATTCTTTAATATTAAAAGGACTCTTGTTGAATGGTGTCAGGTATTTAACTGTCAGTGGGTTTGTTTCCAGTTGGTGCTTAATAATTCTAGATACATCTATTTATTACTTATTTTAGGATAGATAATATCAATAGGTCTGTAAGTGAGGATTAGATTGCCCCACAAGCTTGAAATAGCTTAAATAGGGCTTTACATTTTGTACCCTGTAATATTGAAACTGTAAATGGAATAACATGTAAACTGTACAATTTTGTTGTAGTAAACTGTTTCAACTGTTTCATATAACAATCAAGCAAACATATTTTTATGCCACGTAAAAACGGTATGTTTTTCTTTGGGCTCGATGAAACCATTCTTAAAAATGCACAACAAATCTAGAATGCGTATGATGGTATGTTAAGACTATCATATCGGATTAAGTGGCAAGACAGAGTGCGTCACGTATAACTGAGTAAATGAATGAGTGCATGAATGAAATGAATAAACTAACATAACAAAGATTTGAACAAATAAATCTAGAAAACGTGGGATGATTAATAAGGACCAACTAAACAATCTTAATGCCAATATTGAGGGCATCGCAACATGCGACTGAGTGTATGAGAATGTGTTTGAACAATGGCACCTTTTATAAGGGCATGGTTCATCGTACTATTATAGCTATGAGTAAGCATTGCGTTCATCACATCGTGCAACCGAATAAATGGAACCGTGGAAGAACGGTAGCGTGCATTTTACCTTCATAGCTGATTATAAGTACCAACCCTTCCGGATCAGGTCAGCAGCAGAGGAGATAAAAAAGTGTATTAAAATAAACAATGAATATACGTTGTATCCTGAAGACTCATGTGTTTCCATCGAACCTCAGAGAATTGTATGCAACAATTGGCTGACTATCCGCCAAATACAGTGGGTAGCGACGGCTTTCAAGTTAAATGTGTACCATGTGAGTTAGAGATCCTCTGCCGTACATGCCCATGAGATCCTGACAGGGCATATTTGTAGTGACGATGTGCAAGGAGCTTCCCAGTCGTCACGATGGCGTCCCATGAGATCCTGACAGGGCATATTTGTAGTGACGATGTGCAAGGAGCTTCCCAGTCGTCACGATGGCGTCCTATTACTCGCGACCGCAGAAATACGGAATTAGTAAAAAATAATTTCAATCTGTTATATTATCGGGGCAAAAACTTAGCAGAAAAATGGTGTTGATGTTGGTGAAGAGTACGGCAATGGTTTAGTTATTTTTCGCTAACCGTTGTTCGTTTTTCCTTGCAAGCAAAGATGATTACTTTCCAGGGCCAAAACAAAGCTAAATCAAAGGGTCAGAGTGAGCTTAGGTGCGAATACGGCCATCGAACAAACGTGTTTTAATGAACAGTGTTGATATTTGTTCGAAAACAAAGACAAAGAGAAATCAAGAGCGCATAGCATTTGAAATTCTGTTTGTGTTGTGTTGATCGTATGATAGTGATAATGCTTAGCGTGAGTGTGTTTTGTTTACCGTATGATAGTGATAATGCTTAGCGTGAGTGTGTTTTGTTGACCGTATGATAGTGATGATGCTTAGCGTGAGTGTGTTTTGTTGACCGTATGATAGTGATGACGCTTAGCGTGAGTGTGTTTTGTTGACCGGGTGATAGTGCTAATGCATAGCGTGAGTGTGTTTTGTTGACCGTATGATAGTGATAATGCTTAGTGTGAGCCGCAGAAATATACTTTTTTGTCATCAGTTCCTGGTTAATCGTCACCAATTGTTCCACCCTCTCAGTTCCTGCCGACGGGTTAGTAATAGAGAAGTGCATTTCGATTTGAAAGGAGATTCGTAGCATTGTTTTTAATGTCAGCCGGTAGATTGTTGAAATACTGGCGGTTAGTGTACTGCCGTGAGTAAATATGATAACACGCAATCTTCTTCTAAATCTCTTTATAATCAAATCAACCAGGCGTCAAGTAGATGCGTAGTGTTTTAAATTATACAAACATTGGCATTCGCGCAACAAGCTTGGAACAGTGAAACAAGGAGTGTTAGAGTTACTTTTGAG
>SDVV010010136.1:0-16386 GCA_016164225.1 Gammarus roeselii
TGGGTGTGCCGTCGTGGCGTCGCGGCTCAGCCATAATCGGATCATGGGAAGTTTTACGTTTCATGCATACCTGCGTGTTACTGGGCATGTACGTAACAATGTGTGCGGCAGTTGGCAGATGCACTTGGATACTTGGAGGGGTTCCGCTTTAAACAGCTGGTTGCAACGTAGCTCCACCTGGTCCACAGCTGCGAGGACGTTCTCCACTCCTGCTGTGGCATCAGCATTTGCATGTTGCTGCCACATCCGCCAATCAGATCCTGGCTTGACGATGCGTTGGAGAAGAGAGTTGTCACCACAGTGAAGATATCCTTTCACCAAAGGTTCATTAGTAACACAGCTGAGGTAGTTGTCCAATTGGATCTTGTACCTCAAGACGTTTGCTGTGGCTGACCATTGCGGAACACGTTTCATTTCACGTATCTCCAGTGGCATTCGATTGAATAGCTGAGGTGCCCGGCATGTGAAACTGTTAAATGCTATGGCTTGCATCTTTCCACCGCCCGTCCGTTCTGGCACTTTGAAATGAAATAACACATTCTGGCAATTCTTGCTTGATTTTTCATTGTAACTTTTGTAACAAGTTATTCGTTAGCTTTGACCGTGTAGCCCTTCAAAAATTTTCAAACGTTGATGACCATGAATCGTTCAAAACGTTTTTGGATTGGGATTTAATCTGTCGTAATAATCAATTTCCCTTACCTCTGTAATTTTTGAGGTGAAGCTTCTTTGAAGTGCTCCAAGTTTCCCAGATCTATCCGTTTATAGGGGATCCAGAGGGAAGAGCAATAGCCCATACTGGTTGGATTAGTTGTTTTCAAAGTTTCAGCATTGTCTTTTTCTCGTGACAAAAAGGTTCTCATGGCCCAGAAACACAGTCTCCAGCCACTAGCTTCAACCTTTACAATTTGTTCATTGAATGAAGCCTTATTCTGCATTATTACGCCCAAGTCCCGCAAGCTTTCTTCTTCGTCAATGACAGCATTATTGCTTGAATGATATAAATACCCTGATTATAGGTCAGAATTTTTCCATATCTTAATCATTCTAATTTGGATTAATTGAATTGCATGTTCTTGCCAGCACACTTAAAGATTTCTTTCAAATCAGCTTGAACATTTTCTACATCTCTTACATTCATCACTGTGCCTAGTACTCTGGCATCAGCAGCAAAACATGAGACAGATGAATGTGAACAATTTTCGCTCAGGTCATTAGCCATTACTAAGAGAGCAGAGGGCCAAGCACAGTACCTTGTGGGACCCCACTAAGGACTTCCACTGGTGCAGAGGTTTCCCCATTTACTACCACACTTCCAGTTTTACTTATGAAAAAAGTTTGAATCCATTCATGAACATATTTCTTGGAGACCAGACGTATGCAAATCAAATAACAGTATGTTGTGGACAACTTCGTCAAAGGCCTTGGCAAAATCAAGAAAACTCACATCCACGTTTGATCCATCACACAATGCATGGATTATTCAATCATTGTACTCCAAAAGTTGGGTCAATGTACTTCATTCACTTCTGAAACCAGTTGAACGATTAATTTTTTTCAAGAAAATTCACTAACCGTCTTTTTATCACTCTTACAAATATTATGATTACATGTGATGTCAAAGTGATTGGTCTGTAATTTGATGGACTTGTGAGGCAACCTTCTTTTGCTAGAGGGAAGATTACAGCATGTTTCAATGCTTCGCATTTTAATCATTGTTTTAATAGCTTACTTTTCATTTTCTCTTCTCTTGGTCATGTTAATCTTTAATTCGTTGTTCAATTGAAACCTTAGCTTTTTCTTCCTTTCTGCGTTTACAAGGGTTTCCTTCCTTTCTTAGCGCTTTCTGTTCCATTGCTCGTCTTTTCAAGAGTGTTTTTCTCTCTGAATAATATTTGCTTCTTTTGGGTATTTTTCTTCATATACCTTCTTTTGGGTATTTTTCTTCGTATTTTTCTTTTGGGTATTTTTCTTCATATACCTGCAACAGTATATCATCAAAGTTATTTATTGCTTCCTCCACTCTGTTTGCCTAAACAATGAATTGTTACCAATCAATATCAGACGATGATTTGTGTATGTTTCCCAAATTATTTCTGCACTGAAGAAGTTAAACTGCCGGAAAGTCCTGTTCTTGAGGGAAATTATAGTTTCAGTGTTCCTCCTCAACATGTCAACATCTAGGCAGATTTCAACCATGTTATGGTCTGAAAGCACAGTTATATTTATTTTCAAATTTTCAAGATATTGTAATGAATTCATAAACACTAAATCCAATATATTTTTATTTCGAGTCGGTTTGTCAATGATTTGCGTAAGAAAGTATTTATCTGCTAATTCTAATAGTTTTTAGCTTGATTTGTCACAGCTTTTGTATAACCTTTGTTGATTAAATAGCTACCAGGTGCTGCTGTCTGATCATAGTTTAGCCCTCTGATGAAGGGAAAATTGAAGTCCCCACAGAAATATTATAAAAGCGACCTGATCAATATTTGACATATACTTACGTAGAATTTCAAGCGCATTTTCAAAATTTACAGTTGGTTTCATAGATAGACCTTATTTTTAATTTCGCGTTTTGTTTACGACATCCCTGCACCAAGATTGCATGTTTAATAGTATGTATTTACACATTTGCATTTCCTACAGATGTTTGGCTCTGAACATACAACCATAAAACTTACCTAACTACATACCTATTGATTTAAATAAAGTTTAAATAAAACTCGAAATTCAAAATAAGGTCTCTATCTTTGTAACAGATAGTACATACCCACAATTTGGTGGTCTATAAAACTATCATTATCATGGCTTTCAGTATTTGGATTTTAAAAATGAGACACTCCCAGCAATCATTGGGAATTTTTCATCTCTTCACAGCTCGTAAGACCATGCTTCACATGATTGCAACACTACCGTACTCCCTCCTTTTGCGATCACTTGTAAACTAAGTGTAATTCTCAATATACTGCTCAGCTGATGACGCATCTTCCTTTAGGCGAGTCTCAGTCAGGCAAATGAAGAGCGAGTCTATCAGATAGAATGTCTTAGATCAACTTTATTTTGCCATACTTGCTGGTGTGATGAAGGCCTTGTAAATTTATAAGGTGCCATTTTTTAATGGATTTTGCTATATTGTTTTGGGGAGAGTTTCTTCTATTACCTCTGGGTCTGCGGCTCTCTCATGCCTGAGGGAGCGTTAAGCTGCATGAACAATTTATAAGATTCTCCAGTGTTACTAAATAATGTGTCTTTTGTGACTTGTCAACACTGCAGCAGTGATATCCTTGTACTGTTACAGAGGAATTCTCGCAGACATCACAAAAAGAATGTCTACCATCAGAGGGAGGCCAGTTGTCCTGGTCACGATGAGGAGGTAATTTTTCGTTGATGCTACGGGAGAAAACCGTTGAGCATGGTTTTGGAAAAGGGTGCCACCTGGACCAACATTGTTGTTGTTTGTGTGTTGTTTTGGATAGCCTGCAGTGATATTCCCTTTTCTGCTGGCTACACTATCAACATTTTGCTGGTGTCCCAGTGGTTTTCTTGTTTTCTTACATGTCCAATCATGTTTTCTTTTCGTGCGTTGTATTGGATGATACGAGTTATTGCACACTCTTGGACGTATTTTTTTCAGAGTTCATCCGTGTTTTTGTTTCTGCCCTGTTTGGTCATTTACATTACTTTTTCCACTATCAATGTTTTTATTTGTCCCTGGCTCACAGGCTAGGTGGGTAAAGCTACAGTCTTTCCCTGACACTCCACACCTGCATACCTGCTACCGCGCGGGTTGGTGGGTATCGAGGGTTTCAGGCGGTGGGCTGACGCGGTCTCCACCACCGCAGGTGGAAACCGGGGCTAAGCAACAACAACAACGTGCATTTGCTCTTTGGATGAAATTAGCAGAGTTTTGTGCCTTTCACGTTTGGTAGATTTTCTTGTAATTGCTCTCCAAGGTCACTCTCACTTTATTTCTCAATTATACTTGAAACTGTCATACCAGTAACGTCTGTACCTTCTGAGTTGTTAACCACTATATCAACGTTTTGGTCACCAGCAGCGTTTTCAGTCCCCTGACTGACAGTGGACACAACAGTATCCCGGTAAGTGGTCTCATCTGTAGCATCTTGATTGAAACTCATCACGTCCATAGTACTCAGACCATCGAGTCTTGGCAGGGTTCGTTATACCTGGCGCTAATTTCCTCTACAGCTAACGTCAGATCAGCCCCTTTCATCTCCGCCAACTGTCATATCAGCCACAAGTTGTTCCAACTACCTAACTAAGGTACCATTTTTCGACGGCGAACAATAATAGCATCCCTCACTCAGTGCAGCCACTGTCATATCCGCCACGAGTCGTACCATTTTACTGATCCTCACTTTGCTGACGTTGAGGCTCTGGTGGAAATGAGGCCCAAATCAAAATCACTCAACTGAAACTTTTCTTACCCAACCTAACCTAGGCGTGTTTTGAACCCTCGGGACAAAGGTACGCGTTTCTAACACGCGGGGAAAAGGTACGTGTTTCTAACATGAGTATTATTCTATGCGTATTATTCTATTATTTCTTCTATTATTCTAACGTACGTATTATTCTATGGTAGGTAATGTCATTGTTTTTAGCGGTTATGACAGTGAAGTGGCGCAAAAGCGCGTGGGCTAAAACATTGTTAAGCGCGAAAGCACGAGTGCTGAAAGATCTTCAGCGGTTATGATAGTGTCCGGCGATGACGGTGAGCTGACGAGAAGTGGCGCTAGTGCGCGTACGCTGAAATACTTTTAGCTCTGACCGCGCTCAAGGTAGCATGACGCTTGACCGACCCTTAATCGCTGACCGCGCTCATGGTAGCATGACGCTTGACCGCACCTTAATCGCTGATCGCGCTCAAGGTAGCATGACGCTTGACCGCACCTTAATCGCTGACCGTACTCAAGGTAGCATGACGCTTGACCGACCCTTAATCGCTGACCGCGTTCAAGGTAGCATGCCGCTTAACCGCACCTTAATCGCTGATCACGCTCAAGGTAGTAGGACTCTTGACCGCACCTTAATCGCTGATCGCGCTCAAAGTAGCATGACGCTTGACCGCGCCTTAATAGCTGACCGCGTTCAAGGTAGCATGACGCTTGACCGCACCATAATCGCTGACCACGCACAATGTAGCATGACGCCTGACCGCACCTTAATCGCTGACCGCGCTCAAGGTAGCATGACGCTTGACCGCACCTTAATCGCTGACCGCGCTCAAGGTAGCATGACGCTTGACCGCAGTTTATTCGCTGACCGCGCTCAAGGTAGTGTGACGGTTGACCGCACTTTGATCAGAAAGTTCGTCAAAATACACAAGTATCCAGAAATAAAAAAAATCTCGCAGAATCTGTCCTGAACAAAGAGAAGCACAGGGAGACTCTGCCATCTCTGTCCTGCAGTCTCTGGACTCATGCAAACAAATTTCCTTCTGACGCTTCCCTCGTTTGACCTCCTTAACTGGGGGAATGACCCTTAAAGTGCCCCTCCGAAAGGTTGGCATCGCTCGCAAATTGTGGGATAACACATCACCCGGAAATGGATGGGGAGCCGCTACAGAGGCTGGGGTGGGGTGAAGGAAACAAGCAAGGAACGGGCATGACTTGGCAGGTTTGAAAAATATTCTCGCACTGAAAATGTAGAGAATTGTATTGTATTGGCGAGTATTTGATGCATTGATGGAGGGCTGTTCTAGTTAGTATTTTGACGTCTGCGTGAACTGGTGATGTCAACAACCGACCTGTAACGACACGTTGACTAGAATGGCCACAGTTCAATTTACCAAACAATACCCAATATGAACACAGTCTATTTACAATTATCAGTAGTAATAGTAGTAGTTTCTTCTGTTTGTCACCGGAGCCACAACGTGAAGTCACTGAGGGCTCCCCCGTAGAGCACGAAGATTCGTCGATTCTGCACAGCTTCGTGCGCGAAGTCAAGGTAAATTTCACAATTAAAACACAGGGAGGACAGCGAGTTCAGGAACAGAGATGATTCAAGCTTCGTTTGTTTCACACGACTTTGTATATTCCGGTGTGTTACTGGTATACTGTTCCGGTGTGTTACTGGTATACTGTTTCTGTGAGCAGGCGTTGTAAGTTGCACGGGAGGCTCAAGAAGGCTCGTCGGGCTGCTGCGAGTGCATCACAATCCATAAGTAAGTGTTTCACCCTGATTGCCACCTGGTGACAACAGGGGCATGGTGTTGCATCCGGTCCCATGTCTACATCCATCAGATGGTTGTGAGCTATCCACGTGTCCCGTGCACAGACGGTTAATGAACACTTGGTCTTTCTATTGAAAAACTTGGTGTTCCATTCTCCCACGGATGGTTTAACTGCGAGCATTTTTTGTCCACTCTGTTGCCACGAGTGGTTCCATAGAGATGTTATACGCGAATTGATGATTGGAACCCAGTCTCGGTAATGTATGGAAATAAATTGTTCTTGGTGGGAAGACGCCTGTTTAGCAAGGGAATCTGCGCGCTCGTTGCCTCTTATTCCTACGTGCCCAGGGATCCAGCAGAATTCTATCGCTTGAACAGTCCCGGACAGTGCGAATAGGTCGTGCTGCATTTTACAAGTGTGCAGGGTGTTCATAGTGCAAATTTTTCAGCCGAGTGAGAGCGCTCAGACTGTCCAAAAATACGACGTATTTAGAGAGGTGGTCAGTTTTGGCAATACAGATGGCTAGCTCGAGTGCGTACAGCTCTGCAGAGAATACTGAGGCCTCTTGGGGTAGGGTTGCCCAACGTGTGATCTCCCCGCACACGGCGGTGGCTCCCACGCTGTTTTGGAGCCGTGTTTGTTGGAGTAGTTTCTTTAGGGTACACTTGTAATTCTAGATTGACCAGCGGTGGACTGATCATCTACGTTAGTGTATTGATTTGAAAAATTCGATAGGAGAATGAAGGCTTGATAGCCTTGCGATTGATGTTGAGCGAGGCGAGTAGGTTATCCACGAGTATTGAAAAAGGTGGGCATATATTCTTTGTTGCCGCAAATAGGCGTTTTTGGAGATGTTGGTGACGTCGCCAAGTGCTGGGTTGTTTATAAGGCTTATAGTCTTGAAATAGTATTGTAGCGAGAGTTTGTCTCGCCAGAGCAGTAGTGGAAGCTCGTTAGCTAGCACGTTGAGACTCGATGGGAGTGGAGCTGAACGTACCGGTTGTAATACGTAAAGCATTGTTGACGATGATCGAGAGTGGTTTTGGCGGCTCCGTAGTCAATGCGCGAGCGTTTTATTGCTCTGAACAACATCATGCCGGTGTCCATCTCGGCACCGAATTTCAGCGATGTTACCGATAGTATAGGTCCTGTTGCCCTTTTACACGCGAGTCACCAGGGTTGCAATGTAAGGTCGCCATGTGAGTTTTGGGTCCCACACGAGGCCCAGAAATTTTATAGATTCTTCGTATACTAGAAGTGTGTTATGCAGCATTAGGTCTGGTTTCAGATGTTAGCCGGGTACAAGGCAAAGTGTGCGGGCTTTTAGTTTCAGAAGGCGAAAATTGAAATCCGTTTAAGGCCGCTCAGTTTCCGACTAGGCTTAGACATTTCTGGAGTTCATGTTGAATCATTAGAAGGCTTGAGTGCCTGTAGCTTATTTGCAGGTCGTTCACGTATAATGATGAGAAAAGTCTTCCATCACGCGGAAGAATGTCGGCTAGCTGGTCTACTTAGAGGATAAAAAGAGTGACGCGGTGGACGCTTCCCTGAGGTACTCACATTTATTGAGGATGCGATGGTGACAGGGTGTCGCCGACTTTGACCCTGAAGGTACGGTTTTTCAGAAATTTATGGATAAAACGTGGTAGGTGTCCTCTAAGTTAATTCCGTATTTCCAAGTAGTGTAAAATGCGTTTTCAACCTCGAAGAAAATGGAGACTATGTGTTCTCCTCTGACAAAAGCCCGTCTACTGTCAGATTCCAGTCGTGCAAGGTGGTTCGTCGTGGAGCGGCGCTAGCGACCGCCGCACTGGATGTTGTTGAGGCCTGCGTGCATCTCAAGGTAGTCTACAAGACGTGAGTTAATAATTCTTTCCATAGCCTTATAGAGGACGCTATTATGGGCAATGGGGCGGTAGTTACGTAGCTCACCGTAGAATTTCAAGGGTTTGGGTATTTGGATAATTACAGATTCCCGTCATTGATCGGGAAAAAATTCGTTTGTATGCAGAGTGTTGAACACTTAATAAGTGCTCACAGGCGCCATTTGGGAGATTATTGATCATGTTTATGTGTACCCGGTCTGGCCCAAGTGAAGTTTCACGTGTACGGTCTATGGCGCTCTGTAGTTCGTGGAGAGAGAAAGGTTTGTTGTAGGCCTCTTCGTTTCTTGAAGTAAAGTCAAGATGTTCACTTTCTCGCAAGTCCTTTTCTCGTTGGAAAGCAGCCGTGTAGTTTGTTGATTGTGATATCTGGCTAAAGGTCTGAGCTAGTTTATTTGCGATTTCCGCGTGGGAAGAATAAATTCGTTCTCCGTCTAAAAGACTGTTAATAGGTTGCTCGGGTTTCCCTGGACACGTCGGATTTTTTCCCACACTTGGGAGAGGAGGGTGTTTCAATCAATAGTATTTACTAACTGAACCCAGCTTCAACGTTTCTTCTCCATTCGGAGTTTTCGATATACAGCAGATGCCCTCTTCCACGCTGCTCGGATCCAGGGGAACCGTGCACGTCGGTAGGCGTTGTGTAGCCTTTCACGCTTATCTCTTGCTTCTTGCACCTCCGGTACCTCCATGGTTTCGGAAAGAAGGTTGTGGGGGCATATTGGGAAATGCTTGCCTCAGCTGCAGCTTGAAATTTTTTGTATAGAGTTGGGCGCCGGGATCGTGTTCTAAACTGTGTTCGGGGATGCCATCTATATCGTTCCACACGATGTGTTCCGAGTATTCCACCCAGCTGGCTTTCCGGTAGTTGAATCGAAGTTCTTGTGGGACAGGGTTTCTTGGTTGGTTGGTGAGAAGCTCTATGATGACTGGGTTATGGTCGCTGTCGTGTTGAAGGCAAAACTCCCCAATCGAGTTGAAGTGCCAGAGTGGAGGAGCATATGAATAAATCAAAGGCAGCTACACTTTCGGTGGTGATTCGGGTGGGTTGTCAGTCGTTGAGAAGGACCAGGTTGTGAGTGTTAGTGGTGTTAGCCATTATCACTCCACTGGGGCCTGTTCTCACGCATCCCTCATGTTTCAAGGTATCTGTTGAAGTCTCCAAGGAGGAATATTGACGAAGGCAGTTGGCTTAGCAATTCGGTCATTAGTGCTTCCGAGAGGTCATGGCTTCGTGAAGAGTAGATAGATACACTGTTATTGGCCTTGAGACGCATATCTTTATGCCGATAGCTTGGAGTTCTGTCCTCAGGGGAAGGGGGAGGTGAGGTACGCTTTGGTGGATCATAAGTGCCCCTCCGCCGTGAGCAGTCGCGTTGGTGTGGCCTTCGCGACGGTGTATGATATATTGGGGATTCTGAAGGTGGCGGTCTCTTTGAGTTTGATCTCTTGGAGACCTATCACCAAAGGTTTATGGGTGGCGATTAGGGATAGTAATTCGTCTTTGTTGTTTCCGAGTCCCTGACAGTTCTACTGAAGTATTTTGGTGTTCATTTTGGAGGCTGTTCACACTCAGACCTTGATGATCTTGAGTGGTTGCGTGAGTTGTTGGAGCTTTCGTGGTGTTCGCGTTTTTGAGTTTGCCCAGAGGTTCCGGGTCGGGAGTGTGCGCGGGAATGTCCGCCTTCGGTAGAAGGTGATCTGCTGAGATTGCTGGGGTCGCGGCTGCGATTGTTCTTGTGAGAGGACGAGGGTTTGTTCTCTTTGTGTTCGCTTTGTGAGCGAGTGCGCTCTTCTTCTGTGGTAACCTTTTTGATCTGCGTGGGTGGCTGTGTAGACTGTGAGCTATTTGGGCCAGGTGAGATAACTTGTTGTTCAGGGATCTTGAGTATGAGTTTGTCGAGGCCGTGATCGTTGTCGTTGAGGCCGTGATCGTTCTTGCTGGTGGCGTGTTGGTGAGCCGGGTTTGTTAACGGGGAGCCGTGTCTCTCGCAGTGGTTTTCCGCGAATGGAGCGGCGTTTGGGACAGGTGGAGGTAGTTCTGGATTTTAGTCTTAGCTAGCCGTTATTTGCGAGTTGTTACTGATCTTTTTGCTCAGTGGCGTATGGGCATCAGAGGCTTCTTCATCTCTTTGTCTTTTCGTTTTTATAGTAGTGAGCCTTGCTGTGCGGTCAACCGCATAGGATGTATCCCTCTCAGCGTCCTCCTGGGCAACGCAGGAATTATTTCTAGGACTGTGCATCTCCGGTGCATGAGCGGTCGCTGGGCTGAGTGAGGGAGCACTGCAGCCAGGTAAGAGTGCTGGAGTCTTGTTACGATGTTGTCTTGACGATGTGTGGATATCGTCGGAGAGGAGTTTGGTTGAATTGACGATTTGACTGATTTGGCATAAATAGGGCGATTTGGGTTATCGTCTTTCCAGATTTGGATGGCTTGTTTCCGTGTAACTCTGCGTTTGTACTGTGTGATTGTTATTGCTTTTTGGTCCATGTATACTAGGCGGTCGCGATCGCCTGCCTCATTATAGCATGAGCAGTGGTAGCTTTTAGGGTGGCCGGCTGTGCAGTATCTTCTGTCGTGCTCGCCAGCGCACTTCTTACAACGTTGGGGTGTATGTGACTGGCAGTATGCGATGACGTGGCCGTATTCTAGGCATTTTTTTGCACATTGGTGACCATGTTGCAACTGGGTAGGTTTTGGTTCGTTCTTGTTCACCCGGGATTACGATGAATTCCGGAGCGTCGTGTCCTAAAATGTAATTTGGTATGCAGTAAAACTTGCGTTACGTAATTTTATCCATGTTGCTTGACGGACTTCGGTAACTCCGTAATCCTCAGCCAGACCTTTAGCGAAAGCACTGAGATCGGTTTTGGGTGTGTAACGGGAGGTGTAAATAATTCATTGGTATCGTTGAGAAACGGATGTATTTCAACTTTAACTTTGAGTTTGTTCATGTGGGTAATCTTTTGTATAGCGTTACTTTGGTCACGTTCTGCGACGTAGGCTAGATATTTCTTTCCTTGTCGTTGGATCTCGTTTGGTTTTCCTCACAGTTGTTCGGTGAGTGACTTCATCATTGTAAATGGATTAGTTGAAAAGGCAGCTTTGCATGCACCACTTTCTTTGAACGTTATGAGGAAGTAAGTGGGGAATGGTGCCGGTAATTTTTCTGCGAAGAGCGCATCGAGACTACAGCCTCTCATCACTCGACCCCGTGATCTATCAGGTATTGGAGGATCGCTCTTTCCGTCTCCTCCTCTGGGCAATCTATGTCCGGCAGGATGTCCGTTCACTTTGTAGTACAAACAGTGCGGTTCTTTGGACTGGCACAACTGGGGATCTTCCAGTTTGTCATGGTCGTCTTGGGAGCAGTATGAGCATCTTTGCTTACCATTACCGTTTCCTCTCGTGTGTTCGTATTTCTGGCATTTATAACATCGCATCGGATGTCTCTCAGATGGTGTTGGCCTATCCTTGGTTTTGTGGCGCAGGAGGGAATGTCAATATATTTAGGTGGAGTAGGGCAGTTGAATTTTAGTATTACGGCTGTGGTGGTCTCTCTTCTTGGTGTGATCTTTGGGTCGATTTTTGCTTCGACAACGCAGTCTTCGTATTGAACAAGTCCAGTAATGTACTCCTCGATTTCTTCCTTCTGGATATCTTCAACGTAGATCAAACCTGAACTTGTAGAGATAGTCGGGTGTGGCACTATTTTGCATGTCTTTTCACAGAGTCTAGTTTCGGAGAAAATTGTGTCACTTTGAAGTTTTGTGTCTACTCTGATGGCAAAGCCTTCGTCGCCGCGGCGGCGATGCTCAGGACTGGGCGGCCAGTAAAAGAGCCCGGCTCTTTTCGGAGAGTGTATGGACAAATATTCGCTCTGTCGTTGGCGTCGAACGTGATCTTCAGGTGTTCGGGAAAGGTATGACTATTGTTGAACAAGTTGTGTTCATTGAATGGCGTGTATTGCTTCCCCCTTGCAGCTCTCGGAGCTCGGTTGGGGTTTTTGTGGGGTGGAGAGTCGTCGAAGTTGTCGTCGGACGTAGAGATAGAGATACTTGCGTAAGTTGCCTGTTCTTTAGTTTGTTGGTTCTTTACTAGTTCGTGGATATGAAAAAAAAGGCCTTGACATGGCTCTTGAGCCGTGTTAGACGGTCGTCGATTGTGCTAGGTCCTGCGGCGAAAACTTCTGCTTCCTGTTCAGAGAGGCCGGTCGCTTGGCTTAGTAGATTACTGATTTCCTGGACGTTCCTGGTTAACTCGTCGATGATGTCGTATCTCCGGTCATCTTCAGCTGAGGTGGCGCTGGCCATCTTGGAGAGGTTGACATTCTTGGCCGTTGGAATCTTGGTTGTCATCGCTCTGGAGGATATGCTGGTCCCTCTTAAATGGAGTTTCTTTCTACTCCCCATCGGCTCGCTGGTTCGTGCCAGGGGCCAGGGAGCTCACTTTTGAAGGCGTCTTGACCGGCTTCACCAAATTTAAATTACGTTAAGCTTTACCAAATTTCAATGACGTTACATTTAAAGTCTTACAAACAATGCAAGCAAACGAGCGGTTTAAGGTCCCAGCACAAACTAGGGACCAGCCTGTGATATCGAAGGGGTTCTCTGAAAAGATCGGTTAATAATCAGTATGTGAATGAACGCAAATTCCATAATTATCAGATTGTAACGATCGCAACTTTGTCAGCAAGGGCTGTTCTGAAGACGCCGTTTTGATCGCTGGAAAATTCGTCGGAATCTCGTGGACAAAACTACTTTATACGTAGTACATAAATAATTTTCAACGGCTGGACTGAGATTAAGAAATAACGCCGAAGGGAGAAGGATATGAGCAGTGTAGCACACCAACTATAAACGGATAAAGGGGGTGCACACAGAAGGAAATGAGAAATAATGAATAGAAGTGGTAATAAAAACACAAGGTCGTGTCAGGAAAATAAGTAATTGATAGCCAAGAGAGTAGGAGAAACGGCATGAACGATGAGCATTAAAACCCACCTTCTACACTTAAAACATTAGAACCCGACACGACTTGGGGTCCAAAGATAAAATGTGTCTAAGCAGTGCAAGATGAAACTTGCAACAACTCGCGACGACTGGGAGGACACTCGCAGACAAGCGCACGTTACGCAAAGGATCCAAATGGATGACTTCAGGAACAACTTGCAGAAATAAAGCGGTAACAGTTGTACAGTGACAATGCAGAAAAAAAAACATTTGCTTACCCCCACACTAATCAGCTGCACCCTTCAATGACCAGCAACTCCCTGTACCGATCAACAACACCCTTCGCTGACCAGCAACGCCCCAGTGACCAGCCATACCCTCAAACTGACCAGCAACGCCCCAGTTACCAACAACACCCCAGTGACCAGCCACACCCCACACTGACAAGCAACGCTCAGTGACCAGCAACGCCCAGTGACCAGCTACACCCCCACACTGACCAGCAACGCCCCAGTAACCAGCCAGACCCCACACTGACCTACAACGCCTCAGTGACCAGCCACACCCCCACACTGACCAGCAACGCCCCAGTGACCAGCCACTCCCCTACACTGACCAGCAACGCCCCAGTGCTCAGCCACACCCCCACACTGACCAGCAACGCCCCAGTGCCCAGCCACACCCCCACACAGACCAGCAGTGCAATCTAAGCGAGTGTGGGGACATTAACTACCACCAAAGTTGGCTCGTCAGGAAGCAAGTCGCGTCTTTACGGTTTCTGAGGCCCGAAACGGGCTAACTTTCGATCCTACTCCACTTTTCCACCCCCTCTTTACCTCATCATCCTTCAAGGAGAACCCGCCTCGAGGGGGCGATGGGAGCATTGCATGTAGGTTTCGCAGGAACGAACAGACACCTTCAGGGTCAGCTAAGCGAGGAAGCACACAAAACGCAAGCCAAATATTATATAGACTCTGCGATTGAAGACTTTTTAAAATCTGAATAAAAAATCTTTCAACTTTATAGCGACTGCTTTCAAAGCCCTAAACCTGAACACGGCCAAGATGAAATAAGATAGCATTGTAAGGTCTTCAAGTACAATGCTACGAGAATTGTTTGATGCTGGTCAGTATATCGACACGAGTAAAAGAATACTAGTTCGAGAAAATATTCAAATCCATAGATGACACAACCGCGGGTGATGTAAATGCATCTACGAGCTGGTGACAAAGTTTTCAACTCCAACGCTGGGAGGCAATTTCAAGCGTGCTTAATATTAGCGCACATCTAAACGCTCAGACGGAGACTTTCAGTTGAAGGGAGGACATACAACCCCAGCCAGTTAATCCTTCCTGCATGGGCTTATTAGAGAGCAGTTACGCGTTATGCCGCCAGTGGGCACTCTTGACCGATTATAACTATGCCGGTGTAGTCCGTTACTAATACAGCTGTTGCGCGACACCAGCAACATCGTACTGACGGGTGTGTCGAAGTACCCTGTTCTCATCCGTCCGTCCCTGTGGGGACGTGGGCACGGACGGATGATTGCGCCTTGTGCGCCGTCTCTGCGGTGTTGACCTGGACGCAGCCTGTGCCCGAACCTCAAGCCCACCGACACTTTCAAGACACCAGAGCCACGAAATATAAACCGAAGACAAGTGAACAATTCCCACCACTTCTCTCTTACAAAACGACCCTGTTCCACACGAGGTTATCCCTGCACGCGTCTGGTTGGCGCGTTGCAGTGCGGCTGAGGGACATCAACACGCTGCAAGTTTCAATGTTCTGGTATCCACGATTAAAATTATACCGCACGGGTGGCCATTTGTTGGGTACACAACCCAAAAAATGAATTCAGATAGCAACACAAAACACTGCCACACCCCTAAGCCGGTCGCCCCTTTCTCATCTCCCTTTGTCTCAATACGCGCGTGTCGGTGGGTATCGAGGATTTCGGACTGCGGTTTCCACCACCGCATGTGGAAACCGGGACTAAGCAACAACAACCTGCGCACGTGCAATAAGAAGCCCTTATTGCATTCGTGTATCATGCTTAACGGTCTCTCTACTACATGGCAGGTGCATTGCTTGCCTCCTAGCATTACAGTCAAGACGCGCACTAAAATGAGGGTGAATTTACAAATAAAAAACTACCGTAAATGTGGCAATATTTTACAAAACTTAGAACCAACTGAATTTTGGACGTGCAAATCAACCCCAATGCTTCAGCCAGTAGAGGTCCGCAGTTGAAAATAGGAATTATCGTGATAAGGTAAAGCTCATCAGTCTCCGTTAGCAGACATGAACCTCTACTCACCATGCTACGAACACACTGCTCACGAAGTCACCGCATACTTTACCATCACCTACAGTTTTTCCCCACTCAAACTGCACCGCCACTTGCCCTCACCCTGCAGCTGCACACAAAACGTTCTTCACCATAACCACTCACCATGCATTTTGTCTGTTCCGGAGGGCAGGGCCGGGACTGGCTCAACTCAAATTTGATGCAGTTGTTGCAGATGTAGCACTTGAGGGCCGCGCAGTGCTGAGTGAGGAGCAGCAACAGAAGCAGGGTTAGGGGCACAGTGAGGGTAGTCGATGGCCTCAGGTGGCGACGGCGGAGGACGGGCGCTCGAAGCCGAAAGAGAGGCGGTGCTAGGCGTGAGGGACATTGGTGCTGGGTGCCTGAGATTCCTAGTGTTGCCGGTGTTGTGGTCTGCATGGTGAAAGCGTTGTTCGATAGGAGTGGGAGTGAAGTTGGTGATAACAGAAAGAACAAGGCCAGGTTACAAACTTACTATGACTGTTATTGGAGCAAGGTGGGAGCGAAGTCGGTGACAACAGATAGGGGAGTGAGGGTGGGTTTTGAGGAAGCTCAATAAAGTAGGACGGAAGGAGAGAGTAAAAGGAGAGTTGACCTACCGCTTTTGGTTACCGGCAGGGGCAGGCCGCGATTGTGATACAGAGTTGTTTGATGGATAGTCCTACTACTCAGGTTAGGTCAAATGATGATCTTCATTAGTCGCGGGCAATGTCAGGCAACTGAAGGCTAGCCTGAAAGAAGAAAACAGACGGTCAGTCGATGCTTACCTTATTTTAATATGCAGTCGAAAGCCTATTCACAGATAGTGGCAGGTATTAACGTGGTTAATAGGCGAATGGGAATATGCATCAGTGGCCCTACAGCAGAGGAAGGGACACGCCCTTACTGAATTGATTATGAAAAATAAATGCTTGGCACACTCTCGAAGTCTTGTGTCGTCAGGTGTGGAAAGTACATTCCTACATGCCCTTCACACAGTGAAGTATCGCAAAATAAACGTGTGTCTATATGATGTGTGTATTTA
>SDVV010010137.1:0-16386 GCA_016164225.1 Gammarus roeselii
ACAAGAGGACTCTAACTTTACACCTGAAAAATTACCGATCTTGGACATGGTGACATGACCTGTTTTGTCCCCTCTAAATTATTTGAATGATTAGTAAGACGAGAATTGATTTCACTTTTCCGAGTGATGATCATGATATGATTTAAAAAAATAAATCACGAACAGATACGTAGCAATGATTTTCAACATTAACGATATCCAACTCCTTAGCTATGACTGATTTTATTTCAATTTTACCAAGGCCTTTTATAAATCAGTCATGAAACGTAATTTGAAAATTATCTCATTAGGTTAGGATGCGTTGGTTGAACAGATGTAAGCTCAAAAAATAAGTGGTTCTACGCTATATTTTCTAACCGATAGGAAGAAAATGGAAGACGCTAATGGCGAAACCTGGACATTTTCATCCCGACCCACCACTACCTACCACGTCGTACACAGATAGTTACCAAATGGGAATAATTTGCTAAACTAATTTGGTAAACTAACACGACCTGTGAATATTTTTTTCACCAGCAATGGAAAAAGTTATACTACGATGTTTACCGTTCGAATATTCCCCGAATAGGTTTTAATGAATTTTGTGCTACAACAGTAATAAAGTATCGTCAATGTATCGTTTGCATAACGCAAGGGTTTTGTCAATAACCGAGCTAAATCAAAAACAGGAGAACAAGGATCTGTGAAATGTTTTGATTGAAGAATTTCTAAAGATTTCTCGAGTGGTATATTAGTGCTCGTTTCTCATTCATTTTGCGTATCAAAATGTTATTTAATTGATTCACAATGAAACTTGTTGGGTCGAAGTATTACAACCTACCACTAATTTGCTTGTATATGTTATATATATTGATATTCGGCCACAATACACAATTGACGTATTTAAAAGTTGTTAGCTCGCCGATACTGCGATTGCACGAAAAATCGAGCTGATTACCTCAGTTAACCAATCTGAAATAGACTCACACATCTGGACTTTCCAATAGAAAGCTGTCATAAACAGCACTTACATAAATAATTCACTCAGCCACCATCAGACTTCCATTTATTATTTTTTCTTTGCATTTTATCTTTTTAAATTTACGAACAGCCGTCGAATATAGCGCGTATATCAAATACGACTGAAATTACTGCATTCGGATATGAGAGCTATCGTATCGTAATGTTTTTTTTTTCACGATATTATGCCTTGGGATCCGACAATCGATCTCAGTATCGTTTATAAAGAATTTTCTTCTAACATGTGTTCTTAGGTCGGTACAGGTGCAAACACGGACACAAAGTCCATGGCAAGGACGCTGAAAGGTCCGCCTAGAAGACCCGGCAATACAGTATGTCCCAAGAGCAGCAGGGCCCACAGTGTCCAGTGGTTTACCCCTGCTGCGTCATAGTAACGGTGCTCTCCCTCATCCATGACCATCATGTTCCTCTATGAGACACCAAAGGCCAGAATGCAAATCAGGGTAGAGTGAAAACTGATCCAGTCACAACAATTTTCCACGCATGCCTTTCCAGTGTACGCTCTCTCGCTACCTCCACACTAAGGTCTCTCCTTCCTAACGCTTGATTTCCGCTATCCGTCCACTTAAGCTTTGATCTACCGCTGGTCCTACGTCCACTCGCCTTCGCTCCCACCATCACTTTCCACAATCACCCACCACCCATCGTCCCTTTGAGCTCGAATCATATGAGAACTCGTGAATCTACCCTGTACTCTAACTTTCTCCCCAACGAACATCACTGTGATTGATACGATCTCTCAGCTACAGTCCAGCCATGCCCCTCTATCAATTCATCTCGAAAACATTCAACCCTCGACTCTCTTCTGTCTCGCCCCCCAGGTCTCAGCCCCGTCGAGTACAGTTGGAGCAATTATCCCCCTCCCTTCCCCATACAACCCAACTTTGTTTTTAAATCAAAACGTCCTAGAGCTCATTATTTTCGTCAGTGCACACACCACTTTACAGCTTTCCTTCACTCGCGATTCCACCTCAATTCGTTATATTTCAGTCTGCTCCACATGAATGCCCAGGTTCTTAAAACACTGATCGGCTTCTAATAACTCTTCATTTAGGAGGACACTTATTCTGCTCTGCTTGACATCCCTCGAAGATTTCATTACTTTTATTTAAGCCTCATTAGCTAGCTGCTCACTTCTATTTCAAACTCTACCAAACTCCGCCTAGATAACTTCTCCTCCGAATCTGCCACCGGTAACCTCTCATCCGCAAGCAGTAACTGACTCAACTGCCAACTATGCCCATTTGCTCCCCACAACCCAAAATCTTGACTCATTACACTCGCGTTCACCCTCTGACCACTCCATTCACGTAGAGATTGAACAGCTAGGGAGACATGGCGTACCCTGTCTCAATGCCATTTTCAATGTGAACCAAGCACTCACCTTGCTCCCAATTATGATTCATGCTCTGCTGCCAATATTGAAACTACGAAGACCTAAACACATCACTTTCCCCCAGAAGGGACATTCCACAGACGCGTCTCACTGCAAAAATCGAATCGAACCAGCCTCTACCACTCCTGAAACCACACTGTTACTCGTCAATTGCATCATCCTATGCAAGCAATGAGCTATTCAATCGACACCACGTTCAACATAAAACACAGATTCCGTAGCCTCTTCAGCTATTCGATAATTGGTACTACTCCCATCTTCCGACATTCAGTCCCAACGTCTTCCAAATCAGGAGGCTTTCATTGTTTTAATCACCTCTGCCGCCTCCTGCACCTCATCCTTAGTAATGTTAGCGTCAAATCTGGCTCCTAAGCCAGGCATTCGTGCACCATCTATATTAGCCTTTGACATCCTCAGCAGTAAAACTCATCAAAATTCTCATCCCACATCACCATTCTCCAACCCGGTCTCACCCTTTCTCACTCACCGTATATCGTTTTTGAACATATTTTGTTCTTCTCAAAATTTTGGCATAACCGCTTACCCACCGAGCATTCGCGTCCCTATTAGCTCTGCTCAGCACAAGCTTATCCCTTTTTTTCATTTCTCTCTTTAAAGTTCATAGGCTACCACCTATTCTTGTCCAACCAATCATCAAAGGCTCATCCCTTCTGCGCACCACCAGTTTAAGCACATGTTTCACTCACTCGGAACCTTTCCTCTTTCGCCCTCCCAAAAGGCGCACACCACTCACATTTGTTGTACATCCCAACAAGGCATCTTTGAACGTTCCCAATTCTTTCTCAACTTTACTCAGGTCTTGCTCATTCACACTGACACATTGCTTCTTCCACACCTGCTGGAACTCTCCAATTCTGTTCACTACCTTCAGTTCACACACATTCACGATCTCTCATATGACACTCATTGCATCACTTTTTTTCCCCGTTACACTCCTAACATTTCTTCCACCAGTGGATGGTCAGACATTCCTCTACCCTCCTCTCTCACCACCGGCGCATCCAACCGTCTCCCCACCACACTCTTTGAAATTTGCACAAAATACACCTGCACCATGGGCCTTCCTTACCTGTGTGTACTTGTGAACATGCTGATTACCATCACCAGCTCCTTTTCCATTCACAGTCCTATCTTGTTCTTTCCATTGTTCTTACAAACTGGAATGTCATACTTCCGTACCCCATTCTCCACCATTACATCTCCAGTTCTCGCAGTAAGGTCACCCGGTACAAACACTTACTATTGACCTCCAAATTATCAATACTCTTATCCAGGCTAATCCAAAATTGCTGCATTTCTCCTCCTCACTTCTTTAGCTACCCCATAACCACTTACAAACGCAATGTTTCAATACCTAACTTGACTTGCACCCACATTGATCTACAGGTCTCCTTTTTCCACTCGATAACACTACTAGTCAACCGATCACTCAATACAAACAGCACACCTTATCTCGATCAACCCTCCTCTACGCCAAACTCCCTTCCACTTACCAGGCCAAATTCACATCCGCCCCAACCTTTTTAACTTGTATTATTCTGCACCAACACATCAAACTTCTTCCTCACACACATATCTCCAATCTCTCTCCTCTTTGCTTCATTCGTACCACAACCACTCAAATTCAGCGACCTTAACAATACGGTTCGCAGAGGCGCGACCTTCTGTTCACGCGCTTGCATTGCCGTCTATGAGAGAATGATTTATTGATGAATGGATCCCTAGCCCCCTCGGTCCGCCTCCATTAGTCGTCTCGTACGACACGTAAGGAGTAACGGCGATATCCTTCTTATTTCCCGACACAGGTCGGTAACAGCGCGTAATCAAGTAAAACGTATGGGAGTCATGACGTTCTAGAAAATAAGTGTTCATGCCAGCCATATGAATGTTTTTTCTAACTCTCAAACGTGTACCGAGACTTTGATAAATAATTCGTTCTTTTTCTCAAAGGGTTCGCGTGCTGTCTCAGGATACATCACGACATATGAATGAAACAGTAGTTGGGTCTGGAAAATCTCTATTGTTCTACTAACTTTGTCAAAACCATATCGAGGTCACGAGTTATTGGTTGACAAGACTTATTATATTTTTTGTCAAATATTGACCAGAGATCCCCATCACCAAGGGTGATTGAGATCGTTGAATATTGACACTCAGACATACATTTTTTTATTGAATTAGGACGTAAATTTATAATGGGTAACATCAGGACGTAGAAGGCGATTAGATACCGGTCACGATTGAACTACAGTACACATATTCGAATAATTCAAATTGCTGCAATCAAAAGTGAGCAAGCGAGTAGAAATTGAACTGCTCCAATATTTAAGGAATGATGTTGAAGCGTTTTTCCTGAATGACCCGCACTTCAACAATATAAAACAAGCTTCATTAGAACTTGTAAGCACACTTGAGACTTCAGCCTCCATTTCTCTCCCCTCCAGCTACAATAAAAAGTCACGAAGAGCAAAAACAAATGCTGCAGTGGATAATAAAATATAAATGTGAATGCCCTTATTCCAGACACTGCGCGCAGCTTCTCTTCACTGGACTGTGCGCTGAGTAATGAACAAAAAGCAGCATCACCCTGCACAATACAAGTGCGAAGAGATAACCAATTATAATGAATAAAAAACTGTGCAATATCGCAATACAAGCTGATCAATCAAGGCGATCCGTCAATCCTGGAACTCGAAAACTGAGTGCAAATGATGTTTGACTTCCCTGTATGCAGTGGTTTAATTAAGAACGATGGAAAAAGATGTAAATTCAGTTCAATTATTTGTATTCAACAGATATTTCAGTTCTATGATTTGTATTGTGAAATCAGTCACGGAACACCATTGTTGGAATAGTTGTGTTTCCGTGGAGAAATCTGATTTTGATTTAATATATAATGATCATCTGCGTTGAAAGATCAAATGATAGATGCTGGTATCACACGAGGGATATTCTTCTACGAAGATTGAGAGTGTCCTTGATTATGTTCTGAGACTATTCTAACTCTACATAATTGCGAGTAAATGAAAACTTGTTGCGACGACACGATTATTGAAATTGTTTAGATTGATAAGATGTTTATGAAGTTCAATTTTGTTGGACCATCAATTACATGCATCGATGCATTATACGATTCGTCATTGAACCGATTTCACCTACGGCCAGTATCATCAGCGTTGCTGATGAAACGTGTCGATTTATGACGTCATTAATCATATGACCGCTTTTCATTTCTCGTTTAATTAATCGCTCAGTGGATTAAATTTTCTTTTAATATTTTTATTATTCTAAACAAAAATCAACCTGTTGATGAATATAAATTCCTTCATCGCAGATGATCTTTTAGGCTTTGAAATATAACAGATTTCCATTGTGAATTATGTAAGTGATTAAGGCCGAATATAGAGTTACGAGTTATAATATTGTGCCTGCAGGGCCGTTGCTTGTCGCTCGCAGTAAACGTGTTGTGACTCGAATGGCTTCAAGCCGATACATGAAAAGGAGGGTCAAAGGACACCAATGCTAATGACATGTGTTGCAGCCAACCCTTGGGTGTTCGTGACTAATAATCTTACATTTTCATTACGATTCGTTGCTGTTGTACACACATAATATTTACATGGTTGGCGGCGGACCTCGAAGACTAATAGCGAATCGGTGCTCTTTTTTTCATTCATGGTGACCTTGAGAGGAACATAGATTGAACCTGCATGTTGAGAAAAAACATCAGAAATTGCAATGTATATTAAAAAAATTGTCGTCCGTATTTGATCTGTACTTTATTCCTTTTTATCCAGAAACAGCGAGCACAATCTTATTTTTCTTGAGACAAAATCAATTAATTGCTTTCAACTAAATAATCGAAATCATTTCAAGCATTGTTCTGCTGCCACATTTTTGACAAGACTCTATTCTACAGACATGCATTGATAACTTGAATTTAATGCACGAAATTTAGTGCGCTTCAAAGGACACTGGACCTCATGCTTGCGTCAACATCTATCTAAAAAATTAAATATAAATTAGTGAGTATCCTCAGGTTTGTTTTCTTTTAGCGCCTAAATGTCACTGTTACAGAAAATCTAGCCGGAGTACCAGCTAGGCGCTCAAACCATGACCCCACTTACAAGACTATGTATTCGGTGAATAACTGTTATGTTCTTTTCAGCAACTAGCTGACAGTGTTTTGGTGACCGCAGGACTATTGCTCATCAATCGTCATAATTCATTGACATGTAAATAAATGCACAACATGGCGGTGACCCGTAACACAGTCTTCTCACTGATGGCCACACCAGGTGTCTATTGTGATCAGATCATTCAGCTCTTTATAACAGGGGTCTATCGTGATCAGATCATCCAGCTCTTTATAACAGGTGTCCATCGTGATCAGATCATCCAGCTCTATATAACAGGAGTCCATCGTGATCAGATCAGCCAATTCTTTATAACAGGTGTCCATCGTGATCAGATCATCCAGTTCTTTATAATATGTGCCCATCGTAACCAGATCATCCAGCTCTTTATAACATGTGTCCATCGTGATCAGATCATCCAGCTCTTTATAACAGGTGTCCATCGTGATCAGATCATCCAGCTCTTTATGACAGGTGTCTATCGTGATCACATCATCCAGCTTTTTAAAACAGGTGTCTATCGTGATCAGATCATCCAGCTCTTTATAACAGGTGTCTATCGTGATCAGATCATCCAGCTCTTAATAACAGATGTCCATCGTGATCAGATCATCTAGCTCTTTATAACAGGTGTCCATCGTGATCAGATCATCCAGCTCTATATAACAGGTGTCCATCGTGATCAGATCATCCAGCTCTTTATAATAGGTGTCTATCGTGATCAGATCATCCAGCTCCTAATAACAGATGTCCATCGTGATCAGATCATCCAGCTCATTATAACATGTGTCTATCGTGATCAGATCATCCAGCTCTTTATAACAGGTGTCTATCGTGATCAGATCATCCAGCTCTTAATAACAGATGTCCACCGTGATCAGATCATCTAGCTCTTTATAACAGGTGTCCATCGTGATCAAATCATCCAGCTCTTTATAACATGTGCCCATCGTGATCAGATCATCCATTTCTTCATAACAGGTGTCCATCGTGATCAGATCATCCAGCTCTTTATAACAGGTGTCCATCGTGATCAGATCATCCAGCTCTATATAACAGGTGGTTATCGTGATCAGATCATCCAGCTCTACAGTATATAACAGGTGTTTATCGTGATCAGATCATCCAGCTCTATATAACAGGTGGTTATCGTGATCAGATCATCCAGCTCATTATAACAGGTGTCCATCGTGATCATATCATCCAGCTCATTATAACAGGTGTCCATCGTGATCATATCATCCAGCTCTTTATAACAGGTGTCCATCGTGATCAGATCATCCGGCTCTTTATGTATTTAGTATTCGAAGTGATTTCCTTTCAATGCCGAAATATCTATAGAATACAGAACATGTTTTAATGATTCGATTAATCAACAGGAATTACGAAAAAAAAATTGATATCGGTGTTTTTTGTGGCGTATGCATCCACGAACTCAGTTTAGTTTTCCTTCATTCACGACTTTTTCTTGTTTCCGCTGTAATAAGTTCCGATCGAATGAAAACCGAATAAAAATATACTAGCCAGACCATCAAAACAATTAAGAAATAAATCTCTTTTTTTTTCCCTAGTATTATAGGTTTCGTAGATTTATCTTCTTGTCATGATATTTTAATTATTGCACAATACGAACATAGCTCTTACGTTTGTTGTTATGTGTTGTGATCGACTTTAATTATCTTCTTCAGTAATCGAGTACATGAGTGATTTTGTGGATGAGTTTTGAAATCATCGTCAAAAATCAAACTATATTAAATGTAGGTATAGCTTACTTACATGGATAGCAAATTTTATTCTTCTTTAACGTAAATGATTACTGAATTCAAAATCTAGTATTATGCCTGATTATTTGATTCCCTTTTTTAAACACTTCCTTCCTCTATTACATGGTCATGAAATCACAATTTACTGCCATAATTGGTAAATGAACCATCTTTGGAAATAGTCCAACTAACGGCGTTGCTAGGGTTAATCTTTTCTACGTTTTTTTAGCATTAGTAGTAGTACTGAAGCAATTTCAATATGCGCATCATTTATAAAAAAAAATCCATAAGAAATTTTTATCGACTCTTTTTCTACACCCTTCATGCAGTACACTGTTCAACTTCAAATTAGCATCGAATTAATAATATTATTGTTATTATTTGCTTATCAGAAGGACAATTTCATGAATTTCTTGTTTCGAAATATATGTGATGCAGATGGAGATTAGCTTATATCGACTAACATTATTGCCAGACAATTCGTGTACTCATCCCTCACTATCCTTCAATCTGAGGACACGGGGCATTGCCGAAGCAAGCTTCCCCATAGCGTCAATAGTGCACTCATGAGTTATAAATGCTGTGACGTGCCCCCGTGGCCCCTGTGACCCGAGCTGTGCAGTGCCTGCAGGTAAGTTGCCCATTGCATAGTGTACCCCAAAAAGAACGTCTGCGGTGGCATCCTCCTGTACCCGGCAACTGGCTCACACCGCCGACTCCACCCAAACACCTTAACTCAGTTGCCTATTGATCACGAAGGTGGGTGGACGTCGTGTCGTGGGCACCGCCGTTGTGTGCGTTTAGTCGTAGCTGTTGTTGCTTCTTGCTCCCTTCCTTCTTATGCTAAGGCGACATTGAAATGTTGGTCCCACTTACTTTGGATTTGTGTTGGTTCCATTTACCTTGGATTTGGTCATAGTTCGAAACCTTGATCCATGTAATTTCAATGTAAGATTGTGCTAGCATAGATGTTTGAGGGGCGATGTGTGTCTAATATAGACTCTGATGCCGTGCAAGGCCGTTGAGTGATCAGTTTTTACGTTCCTTCTCTGCATATGGGTCAATGTTACACGGCCAGTAGAGGCACTAAGGCCAGGCCCGCTGCTGCACGATCGGTCCCTCACGCAACGCGTTAGGGTCACTACAACATTCATTTCTGTCTCTGAATAATTCAATAGACAGAGAATTATTATTAGTTGTTATGGGGATATGTTTTTGCTATGTTCGCAAAATGTACATGCATATCATATCAACGGTACTGGTGTCGTTGTCTCGTAAAACCTCCTTGCAAAAGATATGCCGTTCATTTTGATCACATTTTGTAATTGCAGCCGCGTGGTAAGTTATATGCGAACAATCTTAGAGAGCATAATTGTGAATATGTTGCCTTCATTTTGATTTTTTGCGCAAGACATTCATTTCCTGGCTTTGGGGACCTAAGGTGAGGGCATCAAACTTGATTAGGCACTAGAAAATATTCGTTTGTTTTATGAATGTATCTATGAAACAAGTAGATAGATATTGAGATTAGCCGTATGAGTCCTTACAATGAATTATTTCTATCTCATCCAATAATAAACAATTAGTTGAACACGAATGTCACTGTAGTGATCTATGATTAGCAAAATGTGATGTATTTCGAACCAAAGAGTGATGTGTGTTTTAAAGAACTCTATGTATTTCCATAGTATGCATTTCATGAAAAAGCGTCCGTGTTTATGAAGACATAACATAACTTTATTTCTAATGACATTAGATTTTGAAGTTTTTATTCAATTTGAATTAATCTGACGAAAATTTTGCAGTTTGATCGATTTTACCGAGTATTCCTAATGTGATATCGGTTCCACCAGGTAGTTTGTAACAAAGGGTCTGCTTATCTCTCGATCGTCGATCTCATTAGTCATACGATACTTGGAATATTCGCATTTCTGATTTGAATTTAACAGAATAGCTACGCTTTTTTTTTATCTGGAACGCGTTTGTTTAGGAAAGGAATGTTCAGGAAGCTAAAGACGATTACTCCATTAGGTGAATTGCGATGCAGCCTTCCCTGCAACGCGAAGCAAATAGGTCCCGTGCTCCAATAAGTGGAACCAGACAGATTGTTGTTCATGGCTTCATGTTGATTAAAGAAACTTGCCACGGCTTGCGAGTATTAAACAGTCATCGGTTGTACAGAAAGTGGAGGAATACATGAAGAGAGATAATCCTTATAACAGTAATTGATATTGGATTCAGAGCAATAAATCGCATGGACAAATTTTCTGGTTATGCTTGTGTGAGGTTCATTGGAAGTGATCACAACTAGAAATTGTATTGATGTGGTTCCAAACCAATCGTCTGACCAAATAGATGTGACGGGGATGTTGTAAAGGCATCTCGTCGATGGAAAAAGATGTGTATAACGATTTCAATCACCTGTACCCGCAGTTGTCGTTATTTGTACCTGTATGCAAAGTCGCCTTCAGAAGTACTTGTATGCACTGCCGCCATCAGAAGTACCTGTATGCACAGTCACCATCAGAAGTACCTGTATGCACATTCGCTATATGAAGTACCTGTATGCACAGTCGCTATCAGATGTACCTGTATGCACAGTCGCTATCAGATGTACCTGTATGCACAGTCGCCATCAGAAGTACTTGTATGCACAGTCGCCATTAAATGTACCAGTATGCACAGTCATCATCAAAACTACATGTCTGCACAGTCGCTATCAGATGTAGGTGTATGCACAGTCGCCTTCAGAAGTATCTGTATGCACTGCCGCCATCAGAAGTATCTGTATGCACAGTCACCATCAGGAGTACATGTATGCACAGTCGCCATCAGAAGAACATGTATGCACAGTCGTCATCAGAAGTTCCTGTATGCACAGTCGCTATCAGGTGTACACGTATGCACAGTCGTCCTCAAAAGTACATGTATGCTCAGTCGCCATCAGAAGTACATGTATGCACAGTCGCTATCAGATTTACCTATATGTACAGTCGCTATCAGATGTACCTGTATGCACAGTCGCCATCAGAAGTACTTGAATGCACAGTCGCCATCAGATGTACCTGTATGCACAGTCGTCATCAGGAGTACATGTCTGCACAGTCACTATCAGAAGTACCTGTGTGCAAAGTCGCCATCAGATATACCTGTATGCACAGTCGTCACAAAAGTATATGTATGCACAGTCGTTATCAGATGTACCTGTATGCACAGTCGCCATCAGAAAAAATATGAAAATTTCGGAGTGGGATGGATACAATTACAAGTTTTTGAAAAATTGCAATACAAACTAGATAGAATAGTCAGTATTAATATGCCTCTTGTAACATTAAATTTTATATAGGCATACAACAGTTTTTCTCGAATGCAACGGGAATAAAAGTGTCCTCGTATTTTTATTACGTAATATTCCAAAATTTTTGCTCGTACAATTCTTCGGGATCTCAAGCTTATCGAACTATTTCAATAGAAAACGTGGGAAAAATAGTATACGTTTCACAAACTTATTTCCCTTGCTGCTCAAAATTTCTGGCTTGCATATAAAAGAAACTTGTTTATCAACAGTATTCCAGAAATATGAAAGAAATAGGTAAAGTTGTAACTGCAAGGATTTTTTTAGGATATATCTCCGTTGAATGAAAATCTATTAATTTTTTGAACAAAAAAGGTTTCCTGGGAAAGAACGATCTCATTGTTAAAGAATTTTTGATCCACCATTCCGAACCCTTTATTCCCCACTTCCTTCAAGATATATATTTAAATTGAAATATTGTTTACTATGCCAGAAAATAGAAATATGATCAATACCCAAGAAGTTTGTAGGCGGTTTTCAGTTACCCCAGTTGGGTTAGGTTTTTGCTTCATGATAGGTCATTTCACAAATATGAGGTAGGGATTATCCAATGGGTCTTATCTTAGAACTTTATTAGGGAACATAAGCTTGCTTAAATCCTGAGTAAAGCATATATTGATGACTGATAAAAAGTATCTAACGGAGAAGTAATGATAATTGAAATATTTCGTTTATAATGATTTAGAAGAATTCGTATTGTTTACCTTAACAATTATGAATTCCTGATATGTAAGCTGCAATTAGCAAGCAGCGACGCTATTGCTCCACAGAATCAACCGATTGTGAATTATGAAACCTTCTAGATTCAGCTGTTCTGACTGCTGACGCATAATTGACTTTAATTTTTTCCATTAGTCGAATTTCGATGAAAATCCGCGCGGTGTCCATCTACAATATACATCATCTGATGGTAATATGTAAGGTATATGAGCAAATGCGAAGTATTGTGTGCAATTAGAAAGAAGTAAATAAGCAAATATGAACGATAATTTGTATGCCACGTTTCAACAAGAAAAAGTGGAATGAGGACGCATTTCGAGCACGAATTTGAGGAGTTTCTCCCCCAGTACCTGCCCATCATGCGCTGTGGTAGTTCAACTGCCCATCAAGCGCTGTGGTAGTTCAACTGCCCATCATGCACTGTGGCCGTTCAACTGCCCATCATGCGCTGTGGTAGTTCAACTGCCCGTCATGCGCTGTGGTAGTTCAACTGCCCATCATGCGCTGTGGTAGTTCAACTGACCATCATGCGTTTTGGTAGATCAACTGCCCATCATGCGCTGTGGTAGTTCAACTGCCCATCATGCGCTGTGGTAGTTCAACTGCCCATCATGCGTTGTGGTAGTTCAACTGCCCATCATGCGCTGTGGTTGTTCAACTGCCCATCATGCGCTGTGGTAGTTCAACTGCCCATCATGCGCTGTGGTAGTTCAACTGCCATCATGCGCTGTGTTAGTTCAACTGCCCATCATGCGCTGTGGTAGTTCAACTGTGCCCATCATGCGCTGTGGTAGTTTAACTGCCCATCATGCGCTGTGGTAGTTCAACTGCCCATCATGCGCTGTGGTAGTTCAACTGCCCATCATGCGCTGTGGTAGTTCAACTGCCCATCATGCGCTGTGGTAGTTCAACTGCCCATCATGCGCTGTGGTAGTTCAACTGCCCATCATGTGCTGTGGTAGTTCAACAGCGGGAATCGTATGAAGCATTTGAAAAAAAATATTTGTATAGTAACTTATTTACCATCCCACTTGCAATTGTTAATGAATATACATTTAATGTATACCCATGCACATCCATCAACAATATACGTTATTCATTTCATCTCTAAGAAACACGGTTTACAATATACAAATAATTGTAATAAATACACTCATTATTGGGAAATATACTCGATCCAATCATGAAATCATGAATAGTTAATTACAATTTTCAGTCTACCGCCATCCCGTTAAATTCCGTAGGTACTTCCCTGCCAACATTATTTAATTCATTAATAAAACCCTTTGCATAGTTCTTTAGGTTTAATTAAACGAATGATGATATATTAGAAACTCATGAAACATCCAGTCGAATCTCTATTATGGTAGGCTACGAACCATCAACGTGTTTCCTGCATGAATGTTCAGGAGAGAAAAAGGATACCCGTCAAACTCTAATTCAATTTACTGTGAAGAAGTGTGAGTTCATCTTGATATCGCTCACAAGGAGAAGGTTACATTCTATCCTGCATACTCTCTTATTTGATGATAGTGCAGCTAACGCTCAGGAATTAATGTGCTTGATGATAGTGCAGCTACCGTTCAGGAAGTAACGGGATTGATGATAGTGCTCCGCTAGTGTGTTCCGTCACGCTAACATAAATAACAGTTGTTCGAGTTAAAGATTTGTCGTCATTTTCTATTGAGGCATAACACAAAAGAATGTATGTTATGATGAAGTGAAGCGAAACTAACGAAACCTTAATAATACTCGCGCGGTATCCATTCATTGCGTCACTTTATTTTACTTTGCAAATTTGAAATTGTAGTCATCCTGGCTGTTTAGTTTAGGAAAATATTTTCATCATTCCTGCTACTCTAAACAACATTTCAAATGTTTACAGATTAAATGTAGAAAAATACCTCGAAATGATTCATTTGTACCCCAACAAAAGAGAAGCGGAGCCAATCATCTGGACACTCACAAGCGGAATTCAATAAGACGGATTAAGTGTTTACCTTCGCCCGAAATGCATGGAGAGGCTAATGCATTTGATCTGCAGTTAGCTGTAGAGGTTCTTTGTGAAATAGAAGACATTTCCCGTAGACAATCGATTTGTCGTCCAGAACGAGGCTGGCCGCTTATTTGCTAACATCAACAGCCGGCATTTTTTGATGACCTACAATGGTGCAAGGGGAATGTTCAGTGTACAAATGTGACAGTTAAGATTTTGTCAAACGACTTTTAAACAAAGCTGTACCACTCATGTCACCAGATTCGCATGTATGGACGGTAAACCGTCAAGCCGGTAACTCACGATGCAAGAAAATATAATCATGTTCACCACCGTTTCACCGGTCTCGTTCAATCTGTGTACACCAACACAGAGTGAACGAAGAACACATTGAACAATTCTTTAAAATCGCAATGAGATTACTGTGTTTTTCCCATTACACTTCACCTTATGAACTACTAGGAAAGTTTGTCTTTAAAAATGAGACCGTGCGGGAATGAAGTATTTCACACCCGTGCTTTACCATTTGGATTTCTGTCATTTTTCATACACTATTTTGTTGTATTGATTAGGGGTATGACATTTTTCGAAATTGTAAATACGGATACTGGACATGTCCTAATTATCTATATGTTCATTGCGCTGTTGGTGGTGAGTATACCAGTTTTGAAATGAAGAACTATTGAATAATTTGTGCATATTACAGACGTTAACAATGTTGGTGTGAAATTTAGTCCTCCATATCAATGGTTCGAGTCATTGCATTGCATAGTCGCTGAACATTCTTTCGGATCAGCAACATTCGTGTCGTGACAGCTACTTTCTCATGCAGCTGTTGTCTTGTGGTAGCTGGTGTATCGTGGCCACTGCTTAGTATTGGTAGCATTGCGTCGTGGCAGCTTCTCTGTATTGGTAGCTGGTGTGTCGTGGCACCTGCTTCATCGTGAAATCTGCTGTGTCGTGGCAGCGGTTGTTGAGTGGCAGCTGCTGTTTAGTGGATCAGGTGTGTCGTGGCATTTGTTTGGTCGTAGCTGCTGCTGTGTTGTGGCAGCTGCTGCACCATTGAAGCAGATGGGTCGTTGCAGCTGCAGAGTTGTGACCGCTACTGTGTCGTGGCGGCTGCTGGGTTGTGACAGCTGCTGTGTTGATGCATCTGCTGTGTTGTGACAGCTGCTGTATTGAGACAGCATCTGCGTTAATGCAGCTGTAGTGTTGTGGCAATTACTGTGTTGTGGTAGCTATTGTGTTGTGATCGCTGATAAGTTGTGGCAGCTTCCTTGCAGTGACACCTGCTGTGTTACGGCAGCTACTGTGTCGAGGCGGTTGTGGTGTTGTGACAGCTGCTGAGTTGTAGCATCTGCTTCGCTGTGGCAGTTGCTGTTTTATGGCAGCTGCTGTGTTGTGGCAGCTGCTGTGTTGTGCCAGCTGCTGTGTTGTGGCAGCTGATGTGTTGTGCCAGCTGCTGTGTTGTGGCAGCATCTATGTTTTGGTAGCTGCTGTGTCATGACAGCTGGTGGCCCTTCGCTCCATCTTGTCCTCCAGTAACAGGCCGCCCAGTATATGCAGGTCGGGTCAGGAACTGCGAAATGGTCGGGTGGTCCTTGTTGTAGTCAGACACGAGCACAGACGAGGATAATGCATATCATACCCACAAAAATAAGTTTGTTGTCAGTATGTGTGCATTTTCGCACTACAGTAAGCCATCAGCTGCCTGGTGGAACAAGGAGTATTCATACATCGCGGTAAAGTACGGGCCAACGGCAATTAGACAATGGGCAACTGCTGACAAACGCTAACCGTCGTCGAGACGGGGCCAAATCGATTTTTTAGATTTTATCTCGAATCAATACCGTTATAATGATACTGGGAATGCGGAACGAAGGTGATACGGCGGCGGGTCACAATTATTTTACGCTGAACGTCGTTTGACTACGCGTGCCTGCTCTGTGTGCTGGGATGTTTGATTCAATATCTATATA